>JANHZT010006100.1:175438-185719 GCA_032468215.1 Stegonotus admiraltiensis
AGGGCAACACTCGCGTGCCCACAGATACGGCTCCGCGTGCCACCTGTGGCACCCGTGCCATAGGTTCGCCATCACGGTACTAGATGAACCACAGGAAAAGTAGAAATTCATAAAACATTTTCTCTCCTTTGATGTTTCCATCTCTTTCTAAATTACATAGTGTTCTTTGATTTGCTCTAAAGAACAGAAAAGCAAGTTCTTAGGGAGATGAGAAGCTGACTTTCCTGATGGGTTGGGGAGACACTTACCACCAACATTGTTTTTGTAGGTGTTGTAGAGTTCTTTCACTCTCCGGTAGCGGAATGCTAATTTCCTCATCCAATCAACTCCTCCATGAACTCCGGAGCCCAGGCAAAGATTTGCTCCAGTATTTGAACTGTGAAAACCATCTGCTGAGAAATTATATGTGCTGTGGCAAAGGAAGGGAGAGAAGGAGAAGAAGTGAAAATAATAACCTAATTTTCCATTAGGATTGAGAAACTAGCAAAGACAAATGAAGAGAAATTAAGACATGTTGTAGATTTCTGGCCAAGTTAAGGACAGGGGGGTGGGGAATCTCATGCTGTTTTCACTTCCCCATCTCTCTCCTAGCAGTGCTGTCTTTGCCAGTGATGTAGCTGTCATCTGATGTACCTTAATTCACTGTTGGTACAGGGAATCAAATCTTCAGTAAGCTTCCCAGACTTCCAGCGTTGACAAAAAGAAAGGTTAAGACAGTGTTGGTGAACCTTTTCAACACTGAGTGTCAAAATGGGAGTGTGCATGCACATGCTGGAAACCAGAAGCTCAGCTTCCTGGTACACACCAGGGAGCTGCTCTTCCAGTTTCCGGTGCTCCTGCATGCGCGAAGACCAGCACCGGAACCTGGAAGAGCAACGGGCACCAGCTGGCATGCCTCGAGAGATGGCTCTGTGTGCCACTTCTGGCACGTGTGTCATAGGTTCACCATCACAGGGTTAAGACAACGATTCCAGTTTATTAGTAAGTTGTTTTGTGCAAGGCCACTGAAATAAGAGTTTTCAAAAACTCTTGTTCAGCTCTTGAGTTTTTAAAACAATGAAAGGCTAATTGCATATCAGTCCCCACGCTGCTGCCTCTTCAGTCCAATTTTTTTAAAATACTCCCAATTATATGACTTGCACTGAAAGCAAATAGTCAAAGTACTCAAGTGTGATAAAATACAGTTTCCTTCAAGTCACGTTTGACTCCTGCTAATTTTACAGAGATGTCTTTACTTTACTGGGGAAACAATATGTAAGAGGTTTGTCATTGCCTTCTTCCAGTATTTTTTTTCCCCCAGTTTAGTTTGTAGTGCTGGCATTTCCTGATGGCCTCCTACCAGAACTAATCAGGTCTAATTCTGCTTAGCTTTTCAAAAACTAGAGGATTAATTGAGATATAAGGGATATATCTATTTCACTTCTAAACAAATTCACTTTTGACCGCTGCTGGAAAACAATACAATGATTTTCCTATCACGATACAGAAATCCTAATATTCTAATATTCAAAAGCATAAAAGATTTCCCAACAGAGACATGAATTTGTGCCATGGCTTTTCTTCCTGACAGCAATATGTATTATTGAGTCTATCTATACTGGATTCTTCAAGATTGGGATGTCTTACCTTAAATCTTGTCCATTGTCATCTGATGATACATCATCTATGTGTATCTGGTCACAGTCCTGAAAATCATTTCAGAAACAGTCAGGAAACAAATATGGCATTATGAAAAACAGCTTTGCTGAGAGAAGATTTTTACCTAAGGTTCCTTGTGTTTTATTCATTCCAGGCAATAAAGGAACATAAAAATAAATAAAATAATTATAAATACGAGTTCTATATAAATCATACCCTGTGTTTCCCCAAAAATATGACCCTCTCTTATATTTTTTTGAACCCTGAAATAAGCACTTGGCCTTATTGCCATGCGCTCAAAAGCCCGATTGGGCTTATTATCAGGGGATGTGTTATTTTGGGGAAAACAGGCTAGTTTTACAAGCCCAAGTGGGTGAGTTCACATATACTAAAGAACTTGAATAGGGATAGAATAGAAGTTATGATGCCAGAATTCCAAATTACCAGGCTATTGAGATGTGCCATTACAGGTAGTCCTTGCTTACCGGCCACTCGCTCAACAAATATTCAAAGTTACAACAGTGCTGAAAAAGATTATTTATGACCCGTCCTTGAACTTGCAGCTATCACAGTATCCCCACAGTCACATGATTGCAATTTGGGCACTTGGCAACAGATAAGCATTTATGATGGTTGTGACCTTCACAGATGGCTTCTCACAAGCCAAGTCAGTGGAGAAGACTTCAAAAAGTTGCAAGTTATGGTCAGGTGACATCAGACATAACGACACTCAATGATTCATTTAACAGCCTCAGCCAGAACTGATGAACTGATGAATTGTAAGTCGGGCACGATCATATGATTTCAGTTTATAATTGCATTGCTTAACAACAGAGTTGCCAGTTCTAATACCAGTTGGTGAGTGAGGACTACATGCACTATATATGCATTTACATACAAATATAATTTCTACTTCTGAAAAACCTTGTACTTTTACCGGTGCGCCTTCTTAGACTTTCTTAGAAACATTTTAAAACTTAGAACATTCTCTATCTTAAAAACTCAGCATTCACTTTAGCTCTGCTGTAGGCTTTAACACAGTGGGTCTCAACCTTCCTAATGCCGCGACCCTTTAATACAGTTCCTCAAGTTGTGGTGACCCCCCAACCATAAAATTATCCCTAAGACCATTGAAAATATGTGTTTTCTGATGGACTTAGGTGACCCCTGTGAAAGGGTCGTTCGACCCCCAAAGGGGTCCCGACCCACAGGTTGAGAACCACTGCTTTAACAGATAAAAACATTTTTGCTATAGGAAAATCTGACATAGCAATTCCATACTGATGGTTATATTTATAGTTCCTTCCTTCCTCAATCTTTTTCAGGCTGCATATTAAGTCAGGGCTGACTGTACAAACATGGCCTGACAAAATGGAATTAAAAGCACTTTTGAGACAATTAAAAGCACATTTCTGTAATCATGCTCCCAGGCTTTCCAAAATGATAAAACCATTCACAACCATGCATGTGAATTATGAAAGCCACACTGGAACGATATTGTCGCAGCCCACTCAACTTCACTTGCTCTGAGCAGCACAGCTATGTCAGGGGAAAGGTATTTGAGGAAGATCTGCTTTCTTCATTTGTGAATGAACTGTTCGCTAAGCTAAACTTTTGACAACAGTAGCGATCACATTTCTGACTCAATAAAGTACCATGACACTTGGTGAGACACTACCTCATAGTCCACTGCTGACTGATGCTATCATGTTACTGGGCCAAAGGCAGCAAAACTGGACAAGGCAAGAATGTAGATCATAGTTTTTACTCCATTACTATGTTACCAGACTAATTTTTCATTCTTGCAGGTTTTGCTTTTGAGACTTGTTGGGGAAGGCAGGAAGAAGTGAACATCTGGGTGATTGAATGCAAAGCTCGAGTTTTTCTCAAATATAGAGTGGTAATGAGTTATTTCTAAAGTGCAGGGTTCACATCTGTTAGCCTTAATTGATATGCTAAGATCTTATACTGTAGAGTTTTTTGATTAGTGGATATCATGCTGGCCACGTGGGCAGTTAAAATAAACATGGGCACGACTTTTGGTCTCCCAAACCACGTGTTATCATCGTGTTATATTTAGAGCATTTCATTGGGTAATCAAATGTGAACTAATGAAAATAACTCTACAAGAGACAGCATGTACTCAGATGAACCCTTGGATTTTATCCATAAGGAGTAATAGGATAACAAAATTCAAACGAACAATCAGGTCCAAAACATTTTTTTAAAAAGCCCCATAAAATTGCAGATTCAACTAAGAAGTATCACAATGACATCAACGGTATCAATTACAAATAGTAAACATTTTTATTTGCTAGATAAATAATTTATTAGACTTGATAAAACATTACCCATATATTCCATTATATAATCTGATGAGTTCTCTACTTAGGTTTCATTAATTTTATTTACTTAACATTATTTCGAGGATATTCCAATCCCAAAGGATTTGAATTCAGATAAGTTTATTGCAGTCATTAATCAGCAGAAATCCCAAAGTATTAAATTTGCAGAGGAAAAAAAAGTAAAGAAACCTAAAAATTACACCAACAAAACAGTTCAATATGTTGCTGAATTTCTTTTGCAGAATTGTGGCATACCGGGGAGGGGGAGTGTGGGGGGAGGGGAGGGGCTACAAAAAATTAATGGGACAAGTCTCCAAACCTGATTTAAATTATTGTTTTTAACTAAAATACAGTTTATTCCAATGAGGCAAACTGAATTAACTAATGAAATAGTTAATATGTCAACTGGGATTTTAAAAAAATACAAAACCAAGTTGAGATTACACCTGAAGGAACTTCCTATGCAACTGAAACAACAAAAGATTATGTTGCATCTGAGCAAAATCTAAAAACCTAGATGCCTCATCCCTCATACAATTTCATACATACTAATATACAACTGTGCTTGTGGGATAAAATCAGTTGTGCATCCCTTCCTAAACCACTTGGTGGTGGTGTGGCATATTTCATGCTTAGTGTTCTCTTCTTTCTAGAATCTTTCCTGCTTTAGGTCAAACTCTGAGCATCTAATGCACTGTTTTGTTTTTAAGATTGTAGTGCAGACACCACGTCTACCAATCTAACAAACTCTCACCATTTCCTCTGATCAAAAGTTCCAGGAAGCATTTCTTCCTGCAGGTCCTAAATTTGTCCTAAAGAAGTAAAAGCAAGCTGATGGGGAAAGCACTTTTGCTCAGAAAAATGACCCTCAAAAAAATGCCAAGCACTCTGCTCTCCTTCAATTTTAGTCAATGTATTTCTCTCTACACCGTCTCCTACATCTCATCCAGTTTGAATCCTGAGAGATCCACTCTAACCAGAATTTGGGCATCGGTTTCCATCAACTGTCACACAGTATTTCCTCCTGTAGAACCACCAAACAGATGAATTGAGACTGTTGACTACTTCCCTGGCTCAAAATTTGGGGGACTTCAGTACGACTACAACAATTAGGTACCAGGAATAAAGGAATGGAGAGGCCAGTGATATTTTTAAGAGGTGAAAAATGAGACTTTTTTGGGGGGGATTTTAACGTTTTTTTTGACACGGACAAGAAAAGAAGATCAGATTGTAATCTGATCTGATCTTCACATTTAAACATATTTTTAATTAATGTTCATGTCTTTTTCTGCACAACAACCCTATGAGGTGGGAGAGAGAGTGAGTAAACCCAAAGTCGCCCAGCTGGCTTTCATACCTAAGGCAGGACTAGTAGCCTGGTGCCTTAGCCACTAGATGAAATTGGCTTTTAGTTGAAATGGAAAAAAAAACATTTAAAAAAAATATTTTTAAAAAAAATTCTTTTGATATTTGCCATTAAAGAAAGGTAGAGCGTCATTGATCAGAAGAAGTGTATTTGTCCCATTTCTACTGCCTCTGGTGTTTTAGTATCCAAAACCACAAGCCCTCAGCCAAATTATCTTTGATTTAAGCCTCTAAGTAGCAAAGAAATGAGGGCCAAATTGCATGATACATTTTTTATTAATTATAAACAGCAGTCACTAAGGGAAGTACAATTAGGAATGGAACTATAATTCAAAGAGAGGGGCTGAATATTCTGTTCTCAATCTTGGCAGCTTTAAGATGTATTCATTTCCCAGAATAACCCCTATATAATGAAAATCTTTCTTTTCTTTCCCTAAACAGGGGAAATGAAGTTACATCAGGACCAATCACCTGTAAGGGGTCTCTCCTAATTCCCATGCTTTTTGTACTCTCCCACCCTATGTATGGGGGGGGAGCGAGAGAGGGAGAGAGAGAGAGAGAAGGGGAGGGAGAGAGAGAGAGGGGGGAGATTTTCACTAGGATAATTGTTCTAAAGATGTTCAGTCTATATTTCGCATTTAGCACCATTCTGATCAAGGGTTTCCATAGTTTCTATTTATAATTTTTTTTAAATTAACGAAGTAACAGAAAACAAGTTTTGGGGAGATCTGCACATTCGTTTCCATCTTGAAATATCCCAATTCCACTGAATTCACTCTATTATTATACTGTATACTATTATTATACTGTATAGTGTATACTATTATTATACTGTATTTACTGAAGTGAATGCTACCCTGTTTCCCCCAAAATAAGACATCCCCTGATAATAAACCCAATTGGGCTTTTGAGTGCATGGCAATAAGGCCAAGCGTTTATTTCAGGGTTCAAAAAAATATAAGTCAGGGTCTGATTTTCAGGGAAACATGGTTGTGAAAAGTATACAAGAAATTTATGCCATATATTATGGATAAAGAGAATACAACCTACCGGTCTGATCCTTTTGAGCAATGGATTGAGAGCATTTATATTATGAAATGTTCCTTTGGGGAATTCTCAACCCTATGTTGCATAAGATGTGTGCCATTTGATAAGGCAGATGAGCCACTTCTGCAAGTTTATTTATTTATTTATTTTATGTTATTTTATTTATATACCGCCCTTCTCCCGAAGGACTCAGGGCGGTGAACAGCCGGATCAAATACATACATATAAAAGTTTAAAAATAGTTTAAAATCAGATTAAATGCTTTGGCCCACAATTAAAACATCCCATTAAAATCCAATTAAAAATTTAAAACCATTAAAATTAGGCTAGCCTGGCTTGCTGAAATAACAGAGTCTTCAAGGCACGGCGAAAGGCGCGCAAGTCCGGGATCCTCCATACCTCTGGGGACAGCTCGTTCCAGAAGGCTCTTCCCCAGGGGGTCACCAGCTGGCATTGTCTGACCGATGGCACCCCAAGGAGCCCCTCTCTGTGGGAGCGTACTGGACGGTGGGAGGCTGTTGGTAGCAGAAGGCAGTCCCGTAAATACCCAGGTCCTAAGCCATGGAGCACTTTAAAGATGTTAATCAACACCTTGAATCACACTCAGAAGACCACTGGGAGCCAATGCAGCTCGCACATGAGAGGTGTTACATGGGAGCGCCCTGCCGCTTCCATAACCACCCACGCGACTGCATTTTGGACCAGTTGGAGCCTCTGGGTGCTCTTCAAGGGGAGCCCCATGTAGAGAACATTACAGTAGTCCAGTCGGGAAGTGATGAGGGCATGGGTGACCATGCACAGGGAGTCCCAATCCAGAAAGGGATGCAACTGGCAGATCAGGCGAACCTGATAAAAAGCCCCCCTGGGGCTCTTTGCGTCATATGCTCTTCTAAAGACAGCCGTGCATCCAGGAGAACACCCATGTTGTGAGCCCTCTCCATGGGGGCCAATGACTCACCCCCAATAGCCAGCAATGGCACCAGCTGGCTATATCGGGACGCTGGGAGCCACAGCCACTTGGTCTTGGAGGGGTTGAGTCGGAGTCTGTTTCTCCCCATCCAGACCCGCACGGCCTCCAGGCACCGGGACATCACTTCAAGGGCATCATTGGGGTGGTCTGGGGTGGAGATGTACAGCTGAGTGTCGTCAGCGTACTGATGGAACCTCACCCCAAAACCACGAATGATCTCAACCCAGTTGCTCAATTTAGAAGGCCAGTCTGTTTTGTCTAAGTTAAACTTCAAGGTTATTGGTCTTTATTTCATCCACTGACCCAGCCAGAGTCTAAATATACATTGCCCTTGTAACCTGAATCTAGTTAAAAGAATAATGTGCTTCATGTTCACACCACATGAAAGGGAATCTGGGCTGCACCCCTGGCCTGACCTCTATATTGTGTGTGGTTGGTGATACTATGTGTAACATAAATGGTCATGGAACTTTTCAATGAAAAAAAACCCTACATTTATAGAGCTTGTGCAAAAAGTAGTTTGCACAACAGTGTATACTTAAACCCTACAACTGAGGGTACATGTGAAATATGCTATAGAATTGGGTATCATTCTGAGCTGTGAAGATCTTAATAGTATTTCTCTTTTCTTCATATCTAGCTATATTGCATAGTTAATTCAAAATAAGACAATGTACTTAACAAAAGAATGAAATTTAATATTAATCTAGAGCATTGTTTGCTAGACTATTAAACTGGGGAAAATATATACTATGGTCCATAAATTTTGCTTAGTTACAATTAAAAGAAGGCTTCTGCAAATACAGTATTCATCTAATTACCATGAAATATGGAAACAAACTAGAAAACTACTTTGAAATAAAATGTTCTATTTAAAAAAAAACCTGAAACCTTTCCTTGAAGACATCTGCAGACTCAAAGATGACAACATGATACTTCAGAAAGATTAATTTTATATCTTGATTAGAGTATAAAAAATCTTAAATAGTAAAACTCACAAATATTTCAGGAATTATGAGTTGATAGATCTCAACATAGTCAATCAATGCGCTGAAATCCCTTCTCAGAAAGATGATAGACTGTGGGGGTTTT
This sequence comes from Stegonotus admiraltiensis, assembly GCA_032468215.1. Taxonomy (NCBI): domain Eukaryota; kingdom Metazoa; phylum Chordata; class Lepidosauria; order Squamata; family Colubridae; genus Stegonotus; species Stegonotus admiraltiensis. The sequence goes on from JANHZT010006100.1 coordinate 183,896, forward strand.
ATTATCTATATCTGAAAACAGCATTATTAACATAATATTAAATCAATACCTGAACTAAAACACATTACCTTTTCAGTGTGAACTAGTTTGCATGTTACATTGCACACATGAGCAGAATACAAAGAAAGAGAAAAGTGTCAGAACATATTATAATAGTAAAACTTGGTCTTTGTTTTTGAAAGAACTACAATTGTACCCCTTATTTTTGAACTAAATTATTCCTGTGCTATTGGGTGTCAAAATGAATTATATGTAACTAGAATTATATAACTATCCATTAATGAATATGTTATGTACACATATAGGAAACTAAAATTTACTCCAGCTCACATTGTGCTAAAATGAGAGTTATGGTCTTTGCCGCCTAATTTGTATAACGAAGAAACTTTACAACTACTGGTACATTTGCCATGTGTTCAGAAATCAAGAAGACTCACATAGTCTGAATTTATCAGTCTGAATTTGTCGGTCTGAGCCGATTTTAGGCGTATAAAGTAGATGCAAATAATAATCCTCATTTTTCCTAAAACTACTAAATATAGAAAGTTACAGCACTTTGGGCAATAATGTGGTCAATGATTCTTTATTGAGAGTGTTACTACTTTATTACTTAGTACTTATTTATTACTTAGTAAATCTGTAAAGAATTTTCCATCTCTCTGGGGTTACTAGAGAGAGAGAGAAAGAGAGAGAGAGACTGAATTTTTCTCTGACAATCTAGAATTTTTTTTACTATGGAATGCTGGTTCTTAAAAACTCATTAACTACTTCTATTTAGTAATGCAATCTCTCTTAATCATTCATAAGAAATTATGAAGGTAGCTATTATGATCCTCTGAATCATTCATGCAACATGCTAAGCACAATCACTTGTCATACAAGCTGATTTGAACAGATTAAATTTTAAAGTCAAACTGCATGTGAGCTGTAAAAGTAATTACTCAGTATCACTGAAGCTTAACTTTCCGAAGAAGAGAGAAGCTCATTTTTTGAAAAAGGAAAATTGAACTAAGGATGGGGGCAGGGAAAGATGAATCAAATCCAATCAGTTAAGAAGATGTGATTTTAACAATTAGATACGTCATGCTAAACTTAAATCAGGGTGTATGGAAATAAAAGAGATGTTAATCTGAATCTAAAATAATTGTGAACCAAGAATAAAGTTGTTTATTTTATTTTAATCCAAAAGAATTAGCTTACTTTTAAAATGAGTATACCAACAACTAAAATTCTGCAGCGTAAAAAAGGAAAAAGGAACTATAAGTTTAATATTCCTATAAAGAATATATATATAAGAAATGCATATAATTAGGTGAAGTTTGAAAAATAAACATTATTCTAAGAATGGAGAATACATCAAAGTAAATTCTTTAGGCTTATCCTTGGCATTACATACCGGTAAGTTATTCCTTTTTAAAAACATCTTTAAAAAGTTGAATTTGATCTTAAAACTGTCTTAATTTTGATCTATGAGTTAGTACATTAAATTCTGATGTAACTTGAAATACATATCCCTACAATAGAATAACAGGGGATTTTAAAATTCAATCTACTAGTTTATGCCATAAATTTAAGAGCTTTCACATAGAGACTACTTCATTGTTCCAAAGTTCAATTGTTTATAGAATGGAAAATCTATTCAACTCTATTCATGAAGTAAAACTGAAATAAAAATGTACTGGCATTGTACAGCAATAGCATTCTGTCTCTTAAATTAAACAAAAGAGAATGGGAGAAACCACAAATGCCCATTAAAAAGTTTTCAATGATTCTTGGATGTTCTCCTGTTCTCTTTTGCCTGCCTGCCTGCCTGCCTGCCTTGGC
>JANHZT010006100.1:261246-272416 GCA_032468215.1 Stegonotus admiraltiensis
ACCTTGGCTGTGCACCACCCTGAGTCCTTCGGGAGAAGGGCGGTATACAAATAAAATTATTATTATTATTATTATTAAAAGCCCCATCATCTTTCTTAGGTCTGTCATGCATGGTTTGATCACGTGGTCATGAGGTCATGTTAACCACCTTGATTTTTTGACTCACCCCCCACCAAAGGATGATCTTTGCTAGATATTTTGCCTTGACATCTTAAAGTAAAGTAGAATATAACTCTAACAAACAAATAAATAGAATATATTGAATATAACTCTAGAATATAACTCTAACAAAAAAAAAAGACAGAATATAACTCTAACAAATAAACAAAATCCCCCCCTCCCCCGCACCCAAAGCTACTCCTGAAAGTTGGGACCTGCTAGGACAGGTTGTTTGAAAAACGAAGTACTGGAAGAAAATGGAGATTGGAAGTGTTGCATTAGTTTTTATATTTTCTATTCACACAAGAGAGCTTCTTTTAACTTGCATCTCTCTTTATTTTTTAAAAAACTATTAAATACCTTTGGAGGGCAGAAAAGCACAATATAAATAGTAAAACATAGTTAGAAAGATAGAATATAAATGGTAAACATAGCCAACAACATTTTAAAATGTAAAGCAGGACCCCATCATATAGCCAAAATGCCTAGAAGATCATCTTCCCACAGTCTGTAGATTTATATAAGCAAGACTGGGATATCAACAATCCAGAAGCCAATTTAAGCCAATTCTGAGACACTGCCAAGAAAGTTATATGGACATGCCTATGTGCAGTCACTGAGAAATGAGACTTAGTCCAAAGAAATGTGAAAAAGGATATTGCTTTTTTCGAACCAAGAGATACATTGGGTAAGGTTCATTGAAGCACTTCTTTGAACAATTTTCAAATCCATACACCTCTGATATTTAACCTGTCCTTTGTGAACATTTTTTTAAATTTGGTCTAAATCATCCTGGAATATAAACCAGGCTGACTATTACTGACTTTATTGTTTATTCTTTTTTTGTAAACCATACAGAGTCACATTGTTTGACTCTGAGATAGCTGAATACCACCTCTGGTATAAGATAATAACCAGAATCTTGCATTTCTAATGCAATAACTATTCTGTAAAACAGATATGAAATATGAACATTACCCAAGCCTACTCAGTATTATTGATAATGGTTAAAAATATGATAGATTTCCATTATCAGAAATGGCAGATTGTCAGACCCACCAGATAGACTATAACAAGAAATCCACTCCAAAGAAAGGCTAAAATGATTTTTATTGAGCCAACCAAGATACAAGAGAACATCATCTCCAAGTTAAAAACTGATATAGGTGCTGTGTGTGTGTGTGTGTGTGTGTGCGCGCGTGCGCGCGTGTGATCTGTGTATGTGATCTATCTACCTACCTACCTACCTACCTACTAACTAACTACCTATCATCTATATATCTATATATAACATATCTCTCTCTCTCTCTCTCTCTCTCTCTCTCTCTCTCTCTCTCTCTCTCTCTCTCTCTCTCTCTCTCATCTAAGATAGTTTTGCCCTATTATACACACACCACCATCTTATCGTCAAGCACAAAAAGTTCCCCACCCACTTACCGGTAAAAACCTTTATCTTAAACCCTGACCATTTACCAACCTGACTCCCTTTGATGCAACCCAGCTACCCCTCTGATCATACTTCCAATCAGTGGTGTGATTCAATTTTTTTTACTACCGGTTCTGTGGGCGTGGCTTGATGGGCATGGCATGGCTTGGTGGGCGTGGCAGGGGAAGGATACTATAAAATCTCCATTCCCACCCCACTCCAGGGGAAGGTTACTGCAAAATCCCCATTCCCTCCTGATCAGCTGGGACTTGGGAGGCAGAGAATAGATGGGGGCGGGGCTAGTCAGAGGTGGTATTTACCGGTTCGCTGAACCACTCAAAATTTCTGCTACCGGTTCTCCAGAACTGGTCAGAACCTGCTGAATACCACCTCCGCTTCCAATGTCTTCTTGGATCCCACTGAAACAATCCTCATGTATCAGAATGGAAAAAGCACTAGACTGTATCCATATTGAAGCAGGGGCTACTTTCACAGGGCATAATCTGAGTTACAGTATGAATGTAAACAGAGTCCATATGCAAGGCATGGATGTTCTCATTAGGTCACAAAGGAAAGCAATGCACAAATGACAGGGACCCAGGTGCCTCGTTCTTCTCATGATGTGATTTGCAATGCATACACTTCCTGCAAAAATGTGAGACCACATCACCTCTATCAATCTCAAAGGTGTTGCTTTGTGCAGGATTTTTATTTTATCATTTTATGATTGTTTTACAGTTAATGGTTTTATTATTTTTGTGAGCTAGCCAGACTTGCTTAAGATGGGCAGACATATGAATCTAATAAACAAACAAACAAACAAACAAACAAATCTGCTAATAAGTCAGGACTTTTTTATGGAACAAACAATGCTATTTAATGCTGGGGGGTTCTTTTATTTGTGCAGAATTTAAGAAGGTTTTATTGGATTATGACATGAATAATTTCTGACTGCTAGCCAGGCATGAAATGCTCCCGGTTCGGACTAGATCGCCCAATCTGGTAGCGATGGCGGCAGGTGGTTCAGAGAACTGGTAGCAAAAATCCCCGCCCCTATGCCCATCTGAGCCACGCGATCATCAGAGACTTTTTTTTTATTTTTAAAAGCATTTTTTCTACAACCTCTTTGGCAGAAAAAATGCTTTTAAAAGTAAAAAAAAAGCCTCTGATGATTGTGCGGCTCAGCTGGGATCGTCAGAGGCTTTTAAAAGTATTTTTCTACAACCTCTTCAGCCAAAGAGATTGTAGAAAAAATGCTTTTAAAAGCCTCTGACGATGCCAGCTGAGTTGCCTGATCGTCAGAGGCTTCTAAAAGCATTTTTACAACCTCTTCAACCAAAGAGATTGTAGAAAAAATGACTTTAAAAGTAAAAAAAAAAAAGTTGGCCACGCCCACTCAGTCAGATTACCCCCCACCAAGGCACAGCCACAGAACCGGTAGTGACAAATTTTACATTTCACCACTGCTGCTAGCTATGCTGGCCGTGATAATAAAACTGCAATCCAACAATACTGGGAGAGCCACAAGCCCCCGCCCCCCACCTCCATCTCTGTTTTTTTTTTTACTTTTCTTTCCTTATTTATGATTTCTCTATCAGCCATCAGTTCATTCTGGTGTAACAACTGGAAACACAGAATAGAAATTAGGATAAAGAACGTCCATTTCACTAAAGCCAAGGTAACTGTATACACAACTGAAGCCTGTTTTCTTCCCAACTTTTTTTCAAGCTCTCTTATGTATATCTAAGTGTTTAAATCATATCATCATCCCAAAGATTTTGTACTATTTAATAACTTTCAGGCGCTCATTATTTATTTCTAGAAAAGACATAAAGCTTTCCATTTCAAACGTAATTATTAACCCTGTTCTATTCTAACTAAGGACACCAATTAACAAAAGGCAAGGCAATTTCATAGGGTAAAGGAGACTTTAACTTAAGGAAAGAAACTACTTACTTTTGAATTATATCGATTAATTCATGTTCTTTGTTTGACTGAAATGGTTTTAATTAGGATTAAGTTTCTTAGACAAATAAGCAGTTCCTCATGATATATTTTTTAAAAACATGCAAGCTCAGCAAAGGATTCTTTGTTTTGTATGTACAGAAGGAGCCTACTGCATATAATTATATTTAAGGTGTATCAAAAATCAGGCCATACAGACCAATCATATTATGTTTTATTAATTTTATTAACTAACTTTTTAAAGAGAAAATGTTATTGTACTTAAGAATGCTCGAAGATCATATAACCAACAAGGCAGTGTTTAAAAGAAAACAGCAAACAATTCTAAAATTTAATGTAATCTATAAAATAAATTGTGTATAATGTTGACTTTTTGTACATTACATGTATAACTTGTACTTGTTTGTTGTATACACCATCTCCAAAATTTTCAGCAACTTAAAAAAGAATGTCACAAACACATTGTAAAAGAACCAGTTCACATTTAAATTTAGCTTCCTCTAAAAAAGTATCTTACATTTTCATCCTTTGAAAAACTGTAAAGTGACTTCCAGCACATTTCAGCCTCATGCATTTACACATTTATTCTAAAATAAGTATAAATCAAGCAATTGAACCCACTTGCCAAGATCTGATTCTACAAACATACTCTACAAAACATATTGTTAAATTAATTTTAAGATTAAATTTCAATACCACGAGATAGGATTAGTTTTTGAAAAAATACGTATTTTAATGAAGTTATATGGAGAATCGTATAGCCTGTAGGAATGGCAAAAGAATGAAAACAGATAAAGTTACTTCCTATTGAAAGAGAAAAGAGAAAAAAACATGAAATATATGTGAAACGAGATAGATATTTAAAAATGATTTAAACAGTTTTAATGTTTTTTCTTTTGTATTGACTTCTTTTTGAAATTGTTATGAAATTTTAAAAAATCCTGCACCTCTGTAGACTTTCCTCTCAAATCCACATGTAAAATTTAAAAAGGTAAACATTCAATGGGGCAAAACTCATTTGACAATTATCGCACTTAGCAATGGAAATTTGGGACTCAATTGTGGTCGTAAGTCGAGGACTACCTGCACTTTAAATGTTATGATAAAAGGAAAGACTTATATTATCCCACAGTATTGCTAATGAGCTTTGTATCTTTTCAAGAGAGTTATCAGTAGCATAAAAAGAAGGATTCTGCATGCTCACTGTTCTCTTCATGAGAACAACTCATTGGTGATTTTAATAAATATTATCCTCTCTTATCCTCTTTACAGATCATTGTGTATCTATTCAGATTGAATGAATTATCTGTGGGATGTGAGTATATAGTTACATTTACCTTAACGTGTCCAGTGCCAAGTGAAGCTAAGAAAATTCAGTAGCTTTATAAGATTGTTCAAAGCTCATTGGTCCAAATAATTATCTGCTATGTTTGTATTTTTAACATGTTTGATATGTTTGCTGAATTTGGAAGTTGCATTTTTGTTGTTTATTATTATATGTATACTCCACCTCACCACACGCAATACCTAAATTTGCTAATGCCAAAAGCAGTTCTGATACAAATAAGATACTTTCTATAAAAAGACAAAATCTATCTTTAGAGCAACATCTAAGTTTTTTTGGATCCAAATTGTAAAACCACAACTTAATATGGTATATTTCTGCTAGGAACTCTTTGTACATTTTTTTTTTTTACTGAAATGAATAAGACACATGTCAAGACCATAGTAAGCAATTTCTGGTATATTCATAGGGGCACGTGCAGCAGCTGATGAAATGTTTTTGCAGCATGCATGGATGAATAGAAAAGAAAACTGGCGTAGCTGTTTAGAACAACAAATGTGTAAAGTTAATGGGCCAGCAGGGATAAGCAAAATATTTGTTTTAGCTTTGTTTTATATACTCTGAAAGAATGGAATTTTCCTAGATGTAATGTTCCCATGTACATTAGAACATGTACAAAAGGAAACAGTAGCAATGTTGATTTTAATTAAATAGGCTTCAAGAATTATATATACTAGTAATGGTAATTTAATAAAAGGACCATATTCTTCGCTTTGCAGAAAAATAAGAGATTACGTTTTCTGTATTAGTGTAGCTATTCTAGACTAATAGCTTTTAAAACTGTGTTGAGACTAGTACGTAAATTATAACCATTTTTTCTAGAGAAGAGAACTGGGTAGAATTTAGCAAACTAATGGGTACATTAAAATCAAATTAATACAATGGGATTCAGATGCACATCATCCTGCTACGGCTGTAATATAATTTGTGTTTCCACAGTGGAAAGCTTTGCAAACATGCAGTCTACAGTACTGTTTACTTTTGTTAATTAACTGCCTGTTAATTCAGTTGTTATTAAAAACTCAGTTCTTTCACTGGATTTTATCCATTTTCAAAAACTAAAGCACAAAGATGCAAACAGAATAGTAATTTGCTGTATAGGTCTTTACTATAGTAGAAACTAAGCATTTACAATCCATTTGATTCAAAACTTTTGATGTTTTGACATTGAGGAAAAAACCACTACTAAATCCATAACTTAAAAAATTATAGCATTAATTGCTCTCTTTATATAAAACTGCTTCTTTTTCTTCTTGTATGCTGTTTGTAAAGGCATAGTAAAGGCATAGTAAAGAAGAATAAAATACTGTACAGTAAATAGTTGTTCAACAGAAACAAATCAAAACTATATACACTCACTAGATGAATGACTTACCCAATTTTAAATACCTTTGAAGTTTAAATATGGTAACCAATGGAACGCTATCCAATTATGATAATTTTCAGTAGTTTTTCCTCTGCCATCTTTTATTGTTAACAATCTATTGAAATTAGCATAATTAGAAGTCTCCTTAGCATAAGTTAAGGGCACAATTATGGCAAAAGGTATATAATCAACAAAAGCTATAGAACTCATCTCATATATTCAAAGCAGAAGACGTTAGTAGCATATATATTTGTAAATCTAGTTATAAATTCCTCTCGTTCACCTCCTCCAATATTCTCCATCTGTCCCCATTAAATGTTACTGGACTATTATTTTTTTTAATTCTGCTTTGAAGTTATAGAAGTTATGAACGGCATCATTCACACCTACTGATGAACACAGAGCCTTTATTTACATCCATGCAATCGAGTTCAATTAGGTTCTCTTTTGTAGAGCCAGCCATAACCTTTTAAATGCATTTGTTCGTAAGAAAGAAACTACTTCTCGAAAAGTTGTTTTTCTTCGTTTTGTTGCAATAAGAAGTCTTTCCAAAGTTTTTTTGCAACTGGTAACTGCTTTAAGCCTCCGAGGCACAGTTATCACTTAATTATGGGATTTATCCACACCTCACTAAAACAGGGTGTTTGTTAAAGATCATTAGAAGCATTAAGATCTATAAATAAAGATTATATATAGCAGCATCTTTGCAGTTTGATTAACGGAACTTTGAACTAATAATTGTAAACAAGGATCAAGCAGGCCTGGGAAGACTTTGTTTCAGAAAGAAAAAGGAAGAAAGGAAGAAGATGAAAGAGAAAAGAGCAGTTCTCTTCTTTGTGTTTTAATTTGTCTTAATTGTTTTGTTTGTTTAGTTCCAAATCTTATTCTTACTCACTAGGCACTCTCTTTTCAATAAAAAAAGATAAGAAAAAAAGAAAGAAAGAAAAGAAATGAGTATGAAATATAATAGAAACTATCTATACATTTTAGAAGATCATTCCTTGTCTGAATTCGTATTTATTTACAAGACACTTTCAGCTGTAAAATGAAAAGAAGCCGCAAAATCAGAAGTGAAACATTATGTGCTTGATAGGATGTTTCTGATTTTATAGGGCAAAATATACTTATCATACAAATCAAGTATTTTTTAAAATGTAACTAATAAAACAATAAAATACAACACCTATATATTTTCTATTATTCCATTTATCCACTCAAATTGGAAGATGACATTTTGAATTTCCTTTATAAAACGCCAACTTAAATCAACAATAAATCACTACTTATGTTTTTGCTCAAAATAAAACTGTTTTTTTTAAAAATCTGCTTATATTTTATGCTTGTGTTTTTAAAACAGAGGGCATAAACTAACTGTACTGAATTTAATAGGAATGAGTCAAATATATTCTTAACTATTTTGTTGAATTAAATAGGACATAAACGTGCTTATTTTCACTAAGTTTCACTTATAGCATTAAGTTGAATAAGTTCATTTATACTTACTTATGCAACATATTATAGGGATGGAAATATATTTCTATGGATACAATTACATTCTTTAATTTCCATATATCTTTGAAACACCGTGTTCCTTCCAAATAAAATTCTGTCAACAAAATTCTTATTAAGATGCTTGTGAATTTACTGCAGAAGGAGATTATAGGAAAGATTAATCAACAATAATTTCAGGTTTCACCAATAGAAAATACCGCACAAAAAGTGTAGGAGAGGTTTTAATGGGAATTATAATCGGATCACAAAGTAATTAATTCGTGACTGTAAGTAGAGAGGCCAAATCTCAGATACTAATGTCTACCACTATAAACCTTAATGCATTTAAGGGAACGTTTCTTGGCACAAGTGAATGAATCTCTCTCCCAAAACTCTGAATGTCCATTGGTCCCAGTTACAGGGTTTTTTCCATTACCTAAACCAATGGCCCTGTAGGGGGAATTTGATGTGAGGAATGTAGTTAAGGAAGTTAGAAGGAGCACTTTCTTTTTTTATATAGGATACTGTTATCATTCCTATTAGAGCCTAGATAAGAAAAGGCTTTCTACTGAACCCAGTGAACATTTAGAGCTCTAAGCAGTAAACTTTGTTTGTCTAAGCCTTGTTATATAAGCAACTGGGTGATTTTTGTCAAGGAAGAAGTGGCAGTGAGGAACAGAAGAGGGTCCAAGAAACATCAGTGTGAGAGAGATGAAGTTGACGGTTAAACAAGTTTTTTTCAGATTTATCAATTCTGTGTTAGATTCCATCTCTGATAAATGGATATTAGGGATGTGGAATCCTACCAATGCATTTGGTGATGCAGTTACATCACCAAATCACTTTGTGGTTTGATATCCTTGACGGTGTACAGATAATACACATGACCAGGTCAGTTAAAGATGCAATTTGCACAGCATAGTAGACTTGATCAACATTAACTCTTCTAGAATATTTCTCAATTATCACACCTAAATATAAATTGGCCAGTGCAGATTTTAAATATATTTTATTCAGAGGGCTTAAGCACAAACCTTTCAAGCATTTAGCAATTTCTGTTTATATTTACTTCAGATTAAATCCCACAGGACTGCAGTGTTAATATAGAATGCTATCCTTCCACATATCAATTAATTTTAAGCATAAAAGTGGTAATATGAATGTATATTACTTCTATTTGACTAAAATGCTATTTACTATTGCCCCTTGGGACAATATAGTTAATACATTCGTGCTCACTTGTGAATACAGAATCATTCTAAGGCAGTTTTGCAGAAGTATGTAGATAATGAGCATTCACATAAAAAGATACTTTATGTTTTTTCTCTCTACATCATTAAGAAAGCAATTCCAAGTTCGGCCTTATATGAAATGAAAAATTCCTTGAACTTTGGTGGAGAAGAAATTTTTGTATTCTGGTAAAGATTCCTACAGTCAGCACCGTATTTAAGAAATTTAATAGCAAGAAGGGAAATATGGTAAAACTGAACAAAAGCATAGCACTTTGAAACATAGCAGTTGTGCATAGCTGATTTATGATGCTTCTGAAGTTCAGTTGTGCAACACATTAAGTGTTCACAGCACACATCCTGAACATATATTATTGCTTGTTAACAACTAAGATTTCAAGGTAACTATAAATGGAACATATGATACTTGAGTACAGAGATTTTTAAGAAGAAAAAAACCCAAATGTTTAAAACAAAACAAAAATCAACAGAATTATAGATTTAAAAATAAGAAGGTGAAGAAAATAATATGTGCCAGCGATACAGCATAAGTTGAAGAAAATCAACCAACTAACTAAACACACACAGTAAAACTTTCCAGAGAAACTAGATCTAGAATATACTATTTAACTATTATTAAGTTGAAACAAGATCAGCATACAAAAGCTTACTAAACCCGGATAAACCCATTGTATTGAAGAAATAAATTCCAGAGAAAATATTAAATTCAGTACAAAATTTTATGTCAAGAATCTGACCCAAATCTTTTAAGAGTGCTATAAAAAGCAGTGCTTCAGATTCATCCATATTAATTTTGAGGCAAACAGGATATAAAATTCAAATTTATTACTCTAAAAATATTTGTTAGCCAACACAATCTGTAGATCACTAATTTCTTACGGGAGCCTTTCTTTGGGCACCAGTATTTAATATCACATTCAAAATGTATAACATTGTACTGATTTTTCTTCTCCAGAAAACAAATCAACTTCTGATCTCTAATGAAACCTTTTTGTCACTCTTCTAAACAAACCTGAATCCCAAATTGAATTTTATTTGGAATAGGATCCCACAAAACTCAATCTTCTTTTTATGCTTTGAGCAAAAATGATTTTAACACTAAAAACAGATTAAAATATCAGACCCCAAGGTAAAATAAAATTCATTGTTTATACCACAAAAGACATCTGTGTTTTGTTGATAACCGTATTACACGGGCAAACTGCCATTCACTTTGATTTTACTTTCATATTTTAACGAGAAATGTTCTTTTCCTGGGGTTCTTTGAAGTAAATACTAGAGTTCATACATTAAAAACTTCAAGCAGATGCCCAAGGACACTTTTATAGCTTCAATAATATTCATTCTTTAAAATTAAAGTGCTGTTAAAATTACAAGGCCATTACTGAACTCTCAATACTTAATGTACTCAAAACACTTCATCCAGAATATAAAAAGAGGAATATTATGAACATTGATCTGTCTAAAGATTGACAGAAAAATAAAGTCAGTTATTCACATGGCAAATACAGGGAATATCTGTTTCATCAAAAGTGTATACATTTCCTTAAATTGGCTATTTTCTCACACCTACATACAATCACATAGCTCTTGGTAAAGCATCATCCCCAAGAAATCCATTAGCACGAAAGAAATATGGACTAAGAGTCAATATTCACCTCCTCAAGGTAACACAATAGCTTTATTATATCTTCTACAAACCCATTCAAAATGCTGAGAAAACTTTCCACAGTGAAAACAAACAAACAAAAGTCTACCCAGGGGGAAGAAAAAAATACATTCACTTTGGATTTTATTTTATTTTTTTAACATTTTGGAAAATACTGAAAAACAGCGACACAAGAGTTAAGCCACTTTAGCAAATGACTCACACAATTAATAAAAACTTTCTGAAAAGCGTACAAGATTAGGGGAAAGGAAGAGCGGTCATTCCTACCACCCCTTCGCTTGCCGATCTGGCAGCCCCCTTAAAAAAAAAATCTCCCAACGCCACTTGGGACGCAACACTTGCTGAAAGTTTGGATGGGCATTTCGGGGAAGGCTTCAAGGCTGACCAAGGACAAGAAACGGCGGCACGAAGGAAAGAGCAGCCCCTTCTTCGCCAAAGACGGGACGGGAACCACACCGGACCCAAACTAAAAAGTGCCCCCCCCCCCCCCCCCCCCCCC
>JANHZT010006100.1:290086-301352 GCA_032468215.1 Stegonotus admiraltiensis
GTTCACCGCCCTGAGTCCTTCGGGAGAAGGGCGGTATATAAATTAAATAAATAAATAAATAAATAAATAAATAAACTCTGAAGCAAGTGTCAACTCTGAAGCGAAAACAGTCAGTTTTCTTGTGGGAACAAGGTCATCCCAACAGGTGGCAGTTGAAGGAGGAGAGGAGTGACCACACAGCCTGCCAGCTACTTTTATTGGACAATGTGACCCGGGAAATCTGGGGAGGGAAATATTTGCTCTTTAATTAGGGAAAACCCATGGAAATTTTTAGAATTGGCTTTCACTAGAAGTATGTATGCATGATGTATCCAATAAACATGTTCTTTGAGGAATCTACCTGCCTCGGAATTCTGATTTTAATGGATGTGTTACTCAGAATCCTGACATTTGGCCCTTGTGTGGGATTCTGAATGTTTGCCATTGCAATCACTTTCTCATATATGAGGCTGTTATGAGATTCCCATTAAGACAGAAAGTCAATACAGATGCCTAGTGGTTCTCATTATGTCAAAGAAACCTAAAAACATACACAGTTTTCCTCTTTGTCATGTCAATTAAAGCATCTGGGGGGGAAAATGGGAAAAGAATGGAGGAGGAATAGCTGAAGGAAAATCCAGTCCTCATTTGCACTTTAATTTATTGATATTTTAAGGAAAACAGCTAAGTCCTAAGAAGCAATTTGTGTAATTTAGTCAAGCTGAAACAAACAGGCAAGATAGGAGCAGATGCTTTCTTGGGGATTATTGTGCAAGGTTTTTTGTCCTCCTTCCTTCCCATTATAACCAACTTATCTATAAACTCAGCCAAATTGCAGTCAATTGAAAACTCCAAAACAAATATCTATATGAAAAGTCAGCATTACTTTCAAATGAACCACAAACATCCCAGCAAATATCACAATGAGAAAGCCTGTGGTGGTTTTCCAATTCACCTCCAAGATACTAACATAATTAGATACATAAGCTCTGTCAAAATATATCTAATGTAGTGTTTCTCAACCTTGGTAACTTGAAGCGATGTGGACTTGACTTCATCTCCCAGAATTCATACCTCTTCAGGTTGCCAAGGCTGAGAAACGCTGATCTAACATGTAGTTATTGGCTATACTATAAGTAGCATGTATTTAGCTCTCTGATATAAATCCTTAAGATTTATATTTACTATTTCCCTATGACTATCATTAAGGGTTGTACTTTATGATTCTTGACGAATGTATCTTTTCTTTTATGTACACCGAGAGCGTATGCACCAAGACAAATTCCTTGTGTGTCCAATCACACTTGGCTAATAAAGAATTCTATTCTATTCTATTCTATTCTATTCTATTCTATTCTATTCTATTCTATTCTATCCCAAATGTGTTCTTAAAGCTGGCTGTTTCAGAAGCTCTCGGTTTGCTGTCCTTCCTACTGACTTAGCCAATCTCTGCTACCATCCCTACGATGCTGTTACCATAGTTGCAGCGAAGATTGGCACCACTTGTTTTTTTGTGCAATATGCTGTAATATCAGAGAGGTATATGCATGAAAGCTTAAAATGAAAACAACAGCTTTACAGAAAAGCTGCTAAAACTGTGATTTTCTTATGTATCTACCTACCTTAAAGCTGTGATCTTAATTCATTTATTTATATATTTTAATTTATTTTAATTTATATGCCGCCCTTCTCCGGAGACTCAGGGCGACTTACAATGTGTTAAGCAATAGCCTTCATACTTTTGTATATTTTATACAAAGTCAGCTGATTGCCCCCACAAATGATTTAATGATTAATGATTTAAATAATTTATGATTTTATGATTTTATTTAATGATTTTAAAGGGACATCTTTAAGATGTGACCTTGTATAGTGCAGCAGTAAAAATGTTGCACAAGGTCTGACTGGGATTACCCAGGTTTTAGCCCTCACTCACCATGGAGCTTACTAAGTAGTTTGAGGTTAGTTATTATTACCCAGTCCAATGGAATCTTTCCATATACAGCTTTTTCTGTAGCTGCAAGCATTCCAAGTTTTCTTGCTTTACAAGTGCAGACTTAGCACAGGCATACATCCTTCTCTAGTATCCATGCATTTTTTCCTGCTACTACTACTACCATAGTAGTATTGGACTGAAGGGGAGTTTTAATGGTTTTTAACATTTTAATATTGATTTTATCTGTTTTTTATTGCTGTGAGCCGCCCTGAGTCCTTCCGGAGAGAGGGTGGCATATAAGATAAATAAATAAATAAATAAATAAATAAATAAATAAATAAATAAATAAATAAATAGTGGAATCACACAAATGCCCTGAAACTATTTTATCCACTTTTATAAGCATAAGCTTCTAAACCAAATAAAATCCAACTACAGATAGTAAACATTTAATTATTGGGAGGTCTTCCCGGTTCTGTACTTCACCCCTGTCTTTCCAAAAGCAACTGGTTTTGTTTTGTTTTTTGAGATCAAAGATGACACAATTGGGCAATTGTTGAGGGGCATCTGTTGGGGTCTTCCATCAATCCTAATCTAGAATTCACAGTATAGGAAAGGGTACAAAGAGCAAACCTATATAATGGTATTGGTAGCAAAATGATGCATAGCTTCTTGTTCATCATTGAGCATTACAGCAATAACTGCTGTAATTACAGCTACTTCAACTGCTGTCTACAACAGCAAAGTTTTAACAGGGATGAGCTCATGACACACAGACTCAATTATACTTTCAACTGGGAAATTTAGTATTTTAAATCAAGTCAAATCCAAAACAATTAGGAAATTTCTGGAAGGTTGGTTTATTGTATATAAACTAAGGGCTTTTTAGTCCTTGATCAGCTCCCTGATCAAACTGCTTTTTACCAATTCTGTTAGTTTCACCAACAGAAAAATAAGCTGGCTTGGTATGGCCAACTTTGCCCACTCAACTCACCACGGTCAACTTGCCGCTGAAAACTTGCCATGATCAATTTGCTGTGACCAATTCACTGCAGGACAACTCACCACAAGACAAGAATTACATTAATATTGAAGAAAAGGTGGAATAGAATCATTAAAGAAAGGATGCAAAAGAAGGGACAAAATGAAATGAGACCGACCACAATTAAAATATTTTTAAAATTATTTTAAATACTTAAATTGAATCATCGAATTGTCCCATGGTGAGTTGGCCATGACAAGTTGTCCTGTGGTGAGTTGGCTGTGCCAAGTTGGCTGTGCTGATTTGGCTATTATGAGCTAGCTATACCAAGTTGTCCCATTCTGCCTGTCATGTATCTAGCGCCTACGTTTTGGCTTTTTATCAAAGGATGGGATCTTGATTTTATTAATGTACTGTGTGTAAAACCAAAACAACTTATGATGCATCTAGAATATTCTCAGCTGATGGGAAATCATCAGCCAGTCCCCAGCCATCCATGTTGCATAAATGGATGGACTTGGAAAGAAAATAAGTTTTAGGTAGAAGTCTCAAACCATTTTCTTTCCTGTTTTGCTGTGGACAAATGTTAAAAGATGGCCAAGCCCTTTGGCTTTTGTTCTCAGAAAAGTATCAGTTCAACACTAACTCCACACTTTCAAAAGCTTACTGACTGACTAGCTGAGTAGTGGAACTTTAAAAAGTTCAGAAGAATACAGCTTTTCAACATACTGTAGTAGTAGTAGTAGTAGCAGCAGCAGCAGCAAAAAAAAAAATGCATGGAGACTAGAGAAGGATGTGTGCCTATGCTAAGTCTGCACTTGTAAAGCAAGATAACTCCTTCAAAACAAGGGATCTCATAAGATTTTTTTAACATCTGGCACTTCTTCCAGCCCTTTCCAAATAGAGGGGGAAAAAGATTCAAAGTTGGCATTAGTACTTGGAGACCAGAGTGTGGAGATGTGCCCCCACACTAATCTAATTTGGTCCAAAGCTGCCAGGCCGATCCCGTTCTGTATGGGTCACCAGAGTGGACTGTCAATGGCATGAATAGCAATCAGATTTGAAATGGCTACTGGTTGTTGACTTAAAGGAAATGCAATGCTTTAACACCAGCAAAGCTAAGGGCGATTTAAATTTTATGCATGGGTTTTGGACGAGATAAAAGTGAGAGTCATACTATGCTTAGTTGCAAATGAGGGAGTCATTATGGAAATCTTAAGTCAATTTCTAAATAGCAAAGAGAGTCTACTGACTGCTGAGATCCATATATTTCATCAAGGGAAAAATAGCTAAATACATCTATAATTAGCAACCTATTATGGATACATTTATTTAATGATTTATTCATGGGTTCTAAATTCCCAAGATCTTTCAAGGAGATCCCTCTTTATCAGGACATGATTATACATGATTTATTTTCTACAGGAAATGAATTTAAATATATATTCTAAACTTAGTGGGGGGACAACACAGATGTTGCTGGATTCATAATCAAACTAAGAAACTGAAGTTTCCTCAATTTTGGCTTAGCTCAAGGCTGGATTATGTTCTGATGGTTGGGTGTTCCAGTACATATTTTTTAAATGCCAGAACCCACAGAGGGTGAAACAGTAATGCAATAATGTAGAGTGCATAGGATTATCACAAACGATGCCATCACAATCTGATTTTCTATTTTTCCCATAATTGTGAGGCTTAAGTGCTTTGTTTTACTTTTAAAGATTAAAATAAGTCTGAAAAATATACTACATTTTCATGTCTAATTTTTTAGGAATTTGTTTGCAAAAAATTATGAAACCTTAGAGCTGCAAAAAAATAAATAAATCCGCATTTCCTTAGAATCTCAAGTTACCCATGCTTTTTAAAAGATATGGGTGTGGTGATAATAGGGGTTTATACTATGGGATTTTAATTTTGTGATCCATCTGTGGTCATTGTGTGTGAGTTGGGTGGCCATATAAATTTGTTACTCATTGTGTCAAGCAAACTGAGGCAATAGAGATTTATTCCATCAATCATGGGTTAGGATAATATATTAAAGCAAAAATCATTAATTGCTTGCTTTTTTAAAATCAGGGCCCTGAGAATAATTTGTCTTCTGTTTAAGTTGTGTGTGTACTGTATATCTGTGTCTATGCATATGTGCAAAAAATGTTAAGGATAATTGTGTGGTACAAAAAAAAAAGTTACACAATCTTATTATCTTGGGGAAGAAAGAGCCAGTGAGCAAAACCTCCACCTCAACTAATTCCTTGACTTACATATCAGTGATAATGTTGATCATGAATAAAGCTTTGTTAGCTAATCAAAGTTAGCAAGTTGTGTCACAGTTGCCATCTGGAAGCCAGGAAACAATAGTTACTAGCAATCTTGGCTCCTAGTTTAACGCAATTATAACAGAATCTGGAAAGCTTGTCACAGCCCCTTTCTACTTCAACTTATACCTAACAACATCAAGATTGAATTGTTTTGAGGGTTTTTTCTCACAGTTTTTACTTTCCCACAACCGTAATGGCTTGGCATTCTACTCCCCTTCTCTGAATTTCAACATTCCATCATAAGCTTGGATGAAAAACGACACAGTCATAGGAGATGACAGCCTAGGATAAAAGGGAATTGAGTAGAATTTAGCCCAGCATTTGTGGGAGCATTTACATTGCGGGACATTGTTTTAACATGCTGTTAAAGCAGACCATGTCAAACATGTTAAATCATATTATGTTTTAGTGGTTTGGGCATAGCATTTTATATGAACAAAACCATCACATTTTGTCAATCTGAGCTTAGTGTTTAGCATGCTGTTTGAATTCAGTCACTGTGAATTTTGGTTTCTCCCTTTTTTTAACATAGCAAGACTTCAGCTTTAGAGCATCCATAGTTTCCTAATATTTTCTATATGTTTTTCTTGCCATTTCATAGAGTCACAGTTCACAAGGTAGAGATCAACTGTATAACCAAAGCAAGTTCTGGTCACAGTAAAGCATTTAATGCAGATTTTTTTTAGAACTCCATCATAATAAATTTCTCAACACTCCTAAAAACATGATTTTAGTAAATATTTGTCAACACAATAAAATGCTATACTCCTTGCAATACTCCTCAATTTGGTAATTTGAAAATGATTATTTATTTATTTATTTATTTATTTATTTATTTTTGAATTTCTATACTGCCCTTCTCCCGAAGGACTCAGGGTGGTGGACAGCCAAAGATAAAACATGGTATATAAAATTTAAAAGAAATTTAAAAACAAATTAAACAAATTTTGGCCCCTCGAAATTTAAAACACCCCACTAAAATCATACAATAAAACATCTAAAAGGGGTTAAGCCAGTCCGGCTTGATGAAATAAAAAAGTTTTGAGGGCACGGTGAAAAGTACGGGGATCTGGGATCCATCGTATCTCCAGGGGCAGGTCGTTCCAAAGGGCAGGTGCTGCCACAGAGAAGGCTCTCCCCCTGGGGGCCGCCAGCCGACATTGTTTGGCTGATGGCACCCTGAGGAGTTCCTCTCTGTGAGAGAGTACTGGCCGGTGGGAGGCTATCAGTGGCAGAAGGCGGTCCCATAAATACCCCGTAAATGATAGCACTGGCCTGAACATAACTTTTCTGAAAGGAGAACTTTTACAAAATAAAATACGATAGTTGGAGTATGGAATTTTAGAAATAAGAAGTAGCAGATAATGCACTTAGGCACACTAGCAACAAGGATCTAAACACATCTACAGTCCCAAACAATGAACTAGTTACCGAATAAAGGTCTAAAGAGATTATATATTTATTTCTTGGTTGACTGTCTGCAGTTGATTCTTACTGTATATTCCCTTGTAAAAATTTTCTCCAACTGCACCTTTCTCTTTAGATAGAAACTTGGTGAGATAAACCTTTGGGAGATAATTGGTACTCCTACTATGACACTTGAGCTTCCTCTCAAGCAAGGTCTCATGCTTGCTTGTCATAGCCAAGAAGGAATCTATATATATAAAAATAACTCTGTGTGTGTGTGTGTATGTTCCAGCATAACTCTGGAATGCTTCAACAAATTTCAGCCAAATTTGGTACACAGATGACTTACTCTCTGGAAAAAAATACTGTGGGGGTAAGACACCCCTAACCTTGGGGTGTGTGTTCTGTTAAGATACAGCCTGTTGTGCCTTAAAATGGCTTCTACTGTATAGCACAGTGGAGTTGGCATGATAACGGCTTCACAGTACTCCACAAGGGGGCTCCCTCTGGTAAGGGGGAAAATCCAACATTAGATATTACATTTTGTCTGGACATTTTCAACAAGGTTTTGATTATGAGGCACCAGAAAATCAGCCCCGGTCACTTCTCCATCCCCTTCAAGATCAGAAAAAAGCATACCAAATGATCATGGATCAGCTAGCAGCTAGGTGGTATCATTTTACTTGGCGCTTCTGGGGGCACAGGGAAAACATTTTTAACTAATTTAATTCTCGCCGAAATCAGGGCTCAGGGTGAAGTTGCTCTTCCTGTCTAATACAGGATTGGGATAAATAAATACCCAGGCAACGCCGGGTTATCAACTAGTAGGAGAATATAATAGGGCTTATATATCCCTGTAGTAGAGTTCTTCAGGCTGCTTTTTTTATTATTATTATTGCAGGCTTCTCTCAGGGAGTTCCATTAGAGTAGCTTCCTAAAGCAATGTCTCCAGATTGGGGTTGGATGGGGTTTTATAGAAGAAAATAGGGCAAGAATAGAGAGAAGAATAGCCTGCTTGTGACTTTCAATGTAAGTGCTGTTATGGCTTTATGCAGACATTCCACAATACCTTCTCTGAGGTTATGTCCTACTCTCTCTGATGTATCTTATGCCTGATGAGTTCCTTTCCCAACAACCAAAGGGCTGAAACCAAAGTCACAATAGTGAAGAAAATACGTTCAGGTCATTGTTGGTATTATTTTAAAGATTCTTAAAGCCTGGCTAATATACTCACATCTCATTTCAGCAATTGCTGAACTGCTTCCAAGAAAATGGAATGGTTTCAGTCATTAGGAATCAAACTTAATTTGAATTTATATTTACTTTTATTAAAATACAGTTCCAACATTGGAACAAATATTAATACATACAATCCAGTTCAGTAGTTCTATTTATATTAAGAAATTGATTCTCACATATTTTTGCTTCCTTTTCTTTTTACTTCTCTTTTACTTCTTTCATAACCAAATATTAGGACTCACTGTTGTCATAGTCATAAGTTAACTGTAAAAAATGTTGTTTGCCTAAAACAACCAGATTAAAACAAAAAGCAAATCACCATAATATTAAAATTTCCTGTTATCTAGTATAATCTCCAGCCATGACAAAGCAACACAACACATACATCTCTAATAACATCAGAGGTGGGTTTTAGCAGGTTCTGACCGGTTCTGGAGAACCGGTAGTAAAAATTCTGACTGGCCCCGCTCCCATCTATTCTCTGCCTCCCAATTCCCAGCTGATCGGGAGGAAATGGGGGTTTTGCAGTAATCTTCCCTTGGAGTGGGGTGAGAATGGAGATTTTACAGTATCCTTCCCCTGCCACACCCACCAAGCCACACCACACCCACCAAGCCACACCCACAGAACCGGTAGTAACAATTTTTGAAATCCACCACTGAATTTTTGAAACCCACCATAGAAGAGATGAGAAAAGCAAGTGCTGAGAATAAATTCATCGTGACGTATGTTAATGTCCACCAGTTTAGCAATAAGAAAATCCAGTAGACTTCTTCTCAAAATGTACTGTACTGTAAGTTTTAGATGAAAAATTGCATATGTGAATGTTTCCCCATATTAGAAACAATGAGAAATTATGATTAGGGTTGGCATTGGAAGTTTTAGTTTGCAAAACTGGCTTGGAAATATTTCTTCCAGGTCATTAACTTGCATTAACTTGGAGGGAGTTACTTGGAAGGAGATGCTCAATAACAGGACAAAAATCAGTACAGTATTCATTCGCTGATGATCAGCTAGGTGTTTAAACAGGTTTTGGTTTGATATCATTAACAGCAAATTGGAGTTTCTCAAATCTTATGTAATCTGGTGGAAGAGATACTAGCAGGAGTGAAGTCTCATTGGTATTTGTCTTCCTAAGGAAAATAATGCTACTAGTTTTGAAAAAGAAAGAAGTTGCTAGTGTTCTTGGCTTTTGTCCCCCTTTTTTGAAATAAAAAAATGTTTTAAATATGCCAGACATGTGACTATCAATGAACAATTGCATGAGAATCAAATGTTAGCATAAATAATGCCTCAGCAACTAAAATCACTAGAGTGCAGACACCATAATTGAGTCTGAAGATAAAGAAATGTTATGGAGCATGAATGCTGCACAGCATGAAACTGAATGTGCCTGCACATTTCTTTATGAACTTCAAAAACACTGCACTATAATTTCTCTATTAAAGGAAGTTACATAGGAAGTAAATTTACAGTGGAGTTAAATACAATCCCATTGCTCTTTAAACGCATCTTTGAAAGCCAGGCATTCTAACATAAAACAGATTTGTAAGTCAAGAATTTGTAGCAACATGAGGTAACCTTTTTTTCTTTCTCTTTTAGCCTTTCCTAAGCTGGGAGGAAGGAAAAGCAATAGATATTTCCATTACAAAAACAGCAGTTCTGACTGAAGGAGGGGAAATTTTATAATTTGATTCAGGTATTAAATGCAGATTCTATCACTCAAACGTTTTGGCAAAGAAAACTCCATAAAGATTAAAATGCAAGGAACAGGATTTGAACTATACCAAAAAGTATGGGATTTTGAAGAGTCAGAAACATAGCTTCAATACATAGCTCATTCTTGTCTATTCAGTAGCTTTTTAACTTCTGCATTATTTCCACCTACATTTATTTGCAGTGGATAGTAGATCATTGATTGCTTTTATGTTTTTGGTGGTGTAGTAATATGTCACTGCAAGACTACAACCTATTTCACCCCCAATTCAGTTTTCGTGGCTTGGAGTTCAGTGTCATAAAAAACTCAGGTTGTAAAATTCATAATGTAACTTTAACAGCCACATCTGTTTTAAACATTTTGGCTGTAACAATCCAATGTGCATTTAATGACACAGCTATAAAAGTAAAAGTTGAAGGAAATTATCACAGATTTGAAAAACGGTAAGAATGGATCCCAAGTTTTAGTGAGAACTCGTGTTACAAAAGAAACAACCTGTTTGCCTTTATAATGATAAACGTTTCTATTTAAACATTTAATTTTAATTTCTTGTGGTTTGAATTTATAAATTATTTCACACTGCCTGCAATTTTACTTATTTGAAATATATTGTTATAATGGCATTTTTCTTTTCATTCTCCAAAATAACTGAGCAAAAGGGATTTCCATACAGTGTTTAACTTTTGTACTTTATTATATTTTAATGATATTTTTCTTAATATTATTAAAACTATCAGCCAGCATTTGTTAATTTCAGATAATTTCCCATTGTACAAGATAGAAAGGGTCTTTTGACACAAGAAAGCAAAATAGTCTGGAAGAACTATTCTGCATAGTGGATCTGAAACATCATAACCTTTAAAATTTAAACATTAAATTTTAGAAATGTTATGCTTAATTATGATTTTTTTTAATGAAAATTGAGGCAACTTCCTTAACATTCACATCTTGTCAGTGATAGTGGGGTCACCTATAGTTTTATTTCTGAACATTTCTTTGAGCCTTTGATTATCCCAGGAACTCTCAGATTTATTGTTTTCTGTTTTAATACAATAAAACCTGAGACCAATTAAAATGTTAAAGAGTTTTTCTAAGAGTTCAGCACGCCTCAAAGGCAGTCAACTGATTTAGAACAGATTCATGGGATTGAACTGTCTCTGCAAACACAAAAGCGAGTTAAAGACAGCAGAAGAGTAGACTGAGATACCAAATTTGAATCTGGAGGTTTTATATAGGTCAAAGAATATGCCTATATCTTTGATCATTAAAAAGCAGTTTCTATGGTATATATCCATGATGGCGAATCTATGGCATGCGTGCCAGAGGTAGCACGCAGCACCCTCTCTGTGGCCACACGAGCCGTCACCCCAGTTCAGCTCTGCTGCGCATGCAAGCACACCTCTCACTGGCCAGCTGGTCTTTGGGTCTCTGCCACGCATGTGTGGGGGGCAGGGCACATGGAGGTGGGGCATGCACAGGGGGGCAGAGCACATGCGGGGGGGCACTTTGAGTACTCGGTCCGTAAAAGATTAGCCATCACTGGTATATACTGTATTACTGAATCAAATTCTGTGCAGTTCCTTACTTTATGCAGAGCTATGCAACAACATATAGACCCATGATGGCGAACCTATGGCACGGGTGCCACAGGTGGCATGCGGAGCCATATTGGTGGGCACGCGAGCTCA
>JANHZT010006101.1:38987-53113 GCA_032468215.1 Stegonotus admiraltiensis
TTGATATGGGTTGCTGCCAGCATCCTAGGTATCAACCAAGTATCTTCTTAAAATGTATGATGTTCCAAGTAGCGCAGTTTCTTGCAGTTCCGCCGGTGTTATTGCAGGAAGCTGCAATTTTTTGATGGATTTTATAAAATTCTTTGACATGGTACCAAGTGCCCTGATGATAATGGGTATCACTGTTACATGTTTCATCCATAATTACGTATGCAGGTTGCGATATTTCGTGATTTTTTTTCCAGTTCTTTTTCTTTGACTCTGGCGTCTCCTGGTACAAAGATATCAATAAATTGTACGCTTCGGCCCTCAACAACCATGATATCTGGCATGTTATATTCCAAATGATGATCCATCTGTATTCAAAAGTCCCACAAGATCTTCACTGTCTCATTTTCGATACTTTTTCCACTTTGTGCTCCCATTACTTTTCAGGTACAGGTATGTCATATTGTTTACATAATGACCAATGGACTAATTTAGCAACTCGATCATGTCTAGCTTTATAATCAGTTTGATTATATTATTATTGCATGATTTTGCTGCATTCACATATTAAGTGTGAAACATTTTCAACTTTGTCGTTGCAAAGTTGGCAGTTTGGATAGTCAAAGGATTTTTGTATCTTCGCTTTCATGGCATTAGTTTGTAGTGCTTGTTCTTGAGCAGCAAGTATTAAACCTTCTGTTTCTTTCTTGATGGTTCCTCTCTTAAGCCATGCCCATGTCAAGTTGTTATCACACTTTCCTTCAATGTTTTTCAAGTGTTGTCCATACAGAGCTTTGGTTTTCCATCCATTTAATCTGTCATCCAACTGTTTTTCCTTATATTCTGCCTTTGTTTCTGTTGTTTTTATAATGTTCTCCATTTTCACAGCCTGCAGCAATCTTTCTGTGCTTTGGTTCACATAATCATTCAAACTTTGTTTTTCTTCTTCTACAGTTTGATGGATTTGCAATAGCCCTCTACCCCCTATTCTTCTTGGCAGGTACAACCTGTCTGTGTCACTTTGTGGATGTAAAGTATGGTACATGTTCAAAAGTTTACGCGTTTTCCAGTCCAGGTTTTCCAGTTGAGCCACAGTCCAGTTGCTTATTTTATTTTATTTTACTTTATTTTATTTTATTTTATTTTATTTTATTTTATTTTATTTTATTTTATTTTATTTATTTTATTTTATTTTATTATTAATCATCTCATAGTCAGCCAGATGTTCAGACTGAATTTAGCATTTTTGTCTACCTAGGTAGATCTGGATGTTTGATGGTGTTACAGATATTGTCACAGGATGGAAGCTGTTCCCAGTAAAGCTGCCTTCTGCAATTGACTGATGGTGAATTTGTCAATGCCAATGGTGTTCAAGTGGTGCTGCACAGTTGTTTTGGGATTGCACCCAAGGTTCCTATTACTATTGGTACTACCCTTGCTTGTTATCTTCTCTAGTTCTTCCTCTTTTATTCTGCTGTCTCCAAGCGCTGCCAAATTCCACTATCCAGACTTTTTTGTCTTTCTGGTTGACAATTGTTAAGTCTGGGGTGTTGTGTGGCAGGTGCCTGTTTGTTTGAAGTTCCAGAGCAATTTAACTTCTTCATTTTCTATGATTTTCTCTATTTTATAGTCCCACCAGTTCTTGCTTGCAGGCAAATGATATTTCTTGCAGATTTTCCAATGCACCATTGTTGCTACTTTGTCATGCTGCAGCTTGTAGTCAGTCTGGGCAATCCTGAAGCAGTTTACCAGGTGGTCCATTGTTTCTTCAGCATAGATGGCACTTGCTGTCTTCTCAAGTCTGGCTTTGTATGCATTTGTCCTTAAGGCTTGGTCTTGTGTCACCAGGATTAGTCCCTCAGTCTCTTTCTTTAACTTTCCTGCCCTTAGCAATTGCCAGGTTTTATGTGCTTTCCCTGCTTTCTTTTTAATCTACTAGCCATGTAGTGCTTTGTTTTCCCATGCCTCCATTCTATTCTTTATTTGGTCTTTCTTGTAGGCCAATTTGGTCTCTCCAGTATCAGTAAGCCTTCCTGGCATACTAACCTTCAGTGCATCTTCTTCATTGTCCTTCAGATATTCTTCCAAAGTCCCTTTTTCTGTTTACCTTGGTAAGTAGAGTCTGCAAGGATGAAGGGCATGATTCATTGTCATTACTTTTCTGGTCTTCCTATCCATTGCTTTTAGTTGTGCTTGAATCCAGTCCACTATTCCAGCTGTATATCTAATGACTGGAATTGTCCCGGTGTTGATTGCCTTGATGGTATCCACTGAGTTTGGACTTTAAGATCTTCTTCTCTCTCTTGATGTATTCATCTCTAATTTTTTTCTTGACTTCAGTGTTCATGATGTTGTCAGCTTGAAGGATACCCAGGTACTTGTAATAATCATCTTCATCCAGACTCTTAATGTTATTTTCGCAGGGCATCTTGATTCTTTCAGTTTTCACGGTTTTTCCTTGTTTGATAGTGAGTGTGGCACATATGTCCAATCCAAACTCTATTGCAATATATTGGCTATATACATGGACAGTGTTGAGCAGCAATTCTATTTCAGATGAAGTTTTTCTATACAGCTTCAGATCATCCATGAAAAGGAGGTGGCATAGTCTGGCGGATTTTTGATGTTTTATAGGCATAACTGAGTTATTCATTATTGTTGACATAGGTAACAGTGCAACAGTGCAATGACAAATAGTAGTGGTGATAGTGAATCTCCTTGAAATATTCCTCTCTTGATATTAACCTCTTCCAGGCTCTTGTCATTGACCTGCAACTGCCATCGATCTTTGCCCAAATCTTCTGATGTTTCTACTGATTCCTGTTATTTCTAGGCACTTGATTATCCAGTCATGTGGCAGAGAATTGAATGCCTTTTTGTAGTCAATCCATGCTACATTCAGATTAGTCTTCCTTCTCTTGCAGTTTTCCAGAATCATTTTGTCAAGTAGGAGTTGATCTTTTATTCCTCTGCTATTGGGGCAGTTTCCTTTATGCTCAGGTGGAAAGAGATTGTTTTCAACTAGATGCTATTGGACTGCATCAGCTATCACACCAGTTAACAATTTGAAAGTTGTTGGTAAGCAGGTAATTGGCTGGTTGTTGCCTGGTGCTGCCCCTTTTGCTGGATCTTTCATTATCAGGTAGGTTCTGCCAGATGTTAGCCATTCTTCAATTTCACCTCATTGTAGTATGTTGCTACACTGCTTGGCAATGAGTGAATATAGACCAGTTAGACGTTTCAACCAAAAAGCATGCAGTTTATCTTCACCTGATGCTGACCAATTCTTGATCTTTCTTGCTCTTTTCTGTACCATTTCTGCTGTTATTACTATTCTTTCATTTCAACTTCTTTTTTATTCTTATCCACCTCTGCATTCTTGTTGTATTTCTTTGAGTTATCCCATATCTGTGCCCAGAACTGCACTTTTCTTCCTTGTCAGGTTCTGACTGATTCACCACAGTTTCTCCATTGATGGATTGGTAGAAATGTTTCTGATTGGACTGAAATTGGAGGTTCTGCCTATAATTTGCAGTTCAAGTTTCGTATCTGCTAAAGCTCTTGGCTATAGCTGTTATTTGCTGTTTTATTATTTCTAGTGCTTCCTTGATCTTCCTTGTTTCTAAGAGGTATTTCTTTAGGTATTCTTTGGTCTTCTTGTTCTTCAGCTTCTTTTTTTTCATCTGTATTAGCTTGCTTGCATCTGATCTCAGCTTACTGATCTTATTTTCCAGTCTAATCTTCCATTTTTGTGGTGCTTTTTCCCTTCTCTTTGATTTTTGCATCCAAGGTATTCAGTTACAACTACAGCTTTGCTGTACGTTAGTTCATTTGTTTCATGCAGTGAGTTGGTGCTTAGACTTGATGTTGCAGTATTTGCATCTTTTAACGCTTATGCTAGCTGTTTCTTTGGATCAAGCTTCAATGCAGGCAGCCTTATTCTGATGTTTTTGTGCTGTTCCAGATGTTCAGTTAGTCTTTGTTTCAGTTTTTTTACTTCTTTAGTTAGAGGGCTTTGTTCTTCCTAAGGCAGAGGAGTGGGTGCCTGGTTTCCAAATGAAAACAATTGTATATGTCTGCTGGATTCCTCTACTACCAACTCCCCCTGGTTTGCCTCCACATTCTGAGTTACTTCTGACAAGGCTTTAATTTCTTTACCCTGGGTGAACCTTTTCAGTTCTTCCAATTCTGCTTCTGTGAATACTTTATTTTGTATTATAAATCAACCTTGATCTTCTGACCTCTGTTCTGTTATTTCTGATTCTGGATGTTGTTCTTTCCAGAATTGATGCATTTGTTTCAAACATTCTCTTGTTGTTGGACTTGATATGTAATAACAGATCATTATTTCTTTGTTTTCAATCACTGTACCATTGCGATGGGTAAACACTTTTTCTTCCAGTAGTTCTACGGCTGCTGGCCCTGATTGCTCAGCTAACAGTCCTGGGTCCTGTAGCTCATTTTTCACCAGATATCTAGGAATTCCAACTTCTAGTGGCGACATCCAAGCCGGTATGGCTTTCTGAAATTTACGTCTCACTATATTTTTTATGGGAGAGACAGTCTTTGTCTGACTTCTCTGATGAGACCTGCCCGGTATGGTTGAAACTCTGGCATACCTCTCATCTTCCTCAGAGCACACAAGCCCCACAAGCATGTCAAGGTAGTGCCCCACTGAGGAATTGTTGTTTGTTTGTTTTGTTTGTTTGTTTGTTTTGCTTTGCATGCACACTGAGTACTTCTGTACCAGGGACAAATTCCTTATGTGTCGAATCATACTTGGCCAAATTCAATTCAATTCAATTTAATTTTAATAGATTTCAAAAAACCACCATTCTATGGAAAGTAGTTTGAAGACCGCTTTTTTCAAATTTCAAAGCTTGCACTTTTTGTCCAGATGCAAGATTGAATGATAGATTAACTTTATCCTATTAAAGTATACACATGGAAAAACTGTATAGTCTTAATGAAATATCCTTCATGCACTAATTAATCCATTAATCAATTCAGAGTTCATGAAGCACAGAACAGACCAACAGTGATTAGGAAGTGCTACTAAATACTGCACTTTCCCAAAAGGAAGAAATGTTATCAATATTCCTTCAGTCTAGCTTCTTCAAAGTCCACTTCCTGCCATAGTCTGCTTAACATTGCCTAGAGCAGCAAGGGGTGGCCATAAAAACAAACATAACTCAAAAAATTATTCAGGTTTATGGAATTTGGTTACTATGAATTCTGCTATGAATTTACCCAATCTGTATTCCTAGGATGATGTGCAAGTCTGTATATAATTAATTTCCAGAGTTTTATTTTTCTGGTTTTTAACATAACCAAATGTATCAAAGAATGTTTTAAAACTGTGTATTACAGAATGAAACGTATTTTAGAAATGCATAAAGAATGTAACATTTAGTCATATTTAGATGAAGCTTCAAATGGCACAGAATGTAGTAGTGAAAGCAGTGCTGGGCCTGCCTAGGATTACAAATCTTCAAAGATGGTAAACACAGAATTTAGAACATAAAATCATAGGGTGGTCTTCTAGTCCAATCCCCTGCTCAAGTTGGGAGCCTTGTACTATCCCAGTCAAAAGTTTTTACAGTCTAATTTTGAAAACCTCCAGTGATGGAGCACCCATAACTTGGGGGGGGGGGAACTATTCCATTGGTTAACTGGTCTTGCTGTCAGAAAATTTTTCCTTTCTTCTAGGTTGGATCTTTTTGGAGAAGCTTCCACGAATACAGACTGTAGACTGTTTTGATAGTGTGCCTTCACAATTTAATTGTAATTCTTTTAAATACAAGAATTATAATTATTTTGCATCAAAATACAAGTATTATAAGAATTAAATGTATTTACATTTAAATAAAATCTAGGTAACTGAAACTTTTACTCATTATTTCTGGTCCAAGTTTCTTTAGCAATGGAAAATAGTTTCTGACCATATTCCCTATGGCACTGTACCTGAACCTGTCATATTTCTTTTCTACAGCTTAAATAACAATAGCACTTAGACTTATATACCATTTCATAGTGCTTTACAACACTCACTAAGTGGTTTACAGAGTCAGCATATTGCCTCCAACAATCTGGATCCTCATTTTACTAGCCTAGAAGAATGGAAGGCTGAGTCAACCTTGAACCAGTCAGGACCGAACTCCTGGCAGTGGGCATAGTTAGCCGGCAGTACTGCATTCTAACAACTGTGCCACTCTAAATATTCCAAAATCTAATCAAGAAATGAAAACATGGCATTTTATCAGCAGTTTCCCTTCCGAAGTACTTTTATCCTGATTGGTATAAGTCATCCCACTGCAAGGCACATAATTAGTCTTCCCTTAGAATTGGAATTTCCTGATCACTGAGGTTGGGAGGCAGCAGCCACAATCCTCTGGCTGTACCCTTCTGCATGTGAGTATGGTATGTTCTATATCCTGTACATACTTCCCTATCAACAGTGGTGAAACAGTGTGGATGGGTTACCTTCCATTTTCTATGTGCTTCTTTTAAAGAAAAGATTTTTTTTTAAAGATAGGGTTGAGGGAAAATTGTACTATGCTTCTGACATGGAAACAGAGATTTATTCTTTATATTAATTAAACAAGATAACTTAGTTTCCAGTCTGATTGATGGCAGAAAAGTTGAAGAGACCAGGAGATGGCAGAGCAGCACCACTAGTGGGAACTTGCATTCCATACATTTCCTCAGGCTCTCTGGCAGTGAGAAGGGCAGTAGTAGCTCCTCGTGGACTGATTCTATTTGCTGTGAGTAAAGGGGGAAGAGCTCTACCTTTCCTCCATCCCAGGAGACAGCTCAGTATAATCTCTGACTGGCAGCTTCTTCTGGATATTTTTTTTTAATTGTAACTGAATTAAGGCCCTTTCATACAAAAAAATTCTTAGAAAGCAGCTTTGGACCTCTATGATTTCACAACATTGGCTGAGCTGATTTATTTCCTACTCAGCTGTCTTATATTTGAAATTATAACAAATTATAACAAACTAGCCTTTCTTTGAAAGGCTGGACTGTATATAAGCAATCTATTTTCTTCTTTGCAGGAACCCTTTGCAGGCCCCTGTTCACGAGGTCTTTGAAGACAAAAGTTAGCTTCACAGCTTTGTCGTATTTTCCTTTTCCAAGTCCAAAGGCAGTATGGAGCAGGGCAGTGATTTTTTCACTGGTAAAAGAAAAGTGGTATTTATTACACCCCAAATACTTTTGAAGGCTTGGGTGTAGAAACTATGGTAGTGTGTTTCCTTAGGGCATCTGGTGCCCTATATATAGCAGATGAGATACAGAACTACTCTGTGTGGCAACAAGGAGAAAGCCATTGAAGTGTCTTTAAACATTGTTACAAATGATCAATATAATAACATGCCTGTAAATTTATAAATTAGTCTTCCTTAAAGAGGAGACTTTTTTTCTTGAAAGAAAGCAAAAGAGAATCAAGAGCAGAGATAGAAAATTTTAAATAGCTATTAACTTAATCCATTTTAGCTGATTGTGGACTCCTGCTTTCTTTTTGCACTGATTCTAGGATGTGTTTTAATACTTTGAAAAAGAAAGAAGAGGAGGCTTAATTTTGTTCCTATCATTTCTCTTATGTTTTATTCAGTAGTGGGTTTCAATTTAGTTCGCTACCGGTTTGCTCATGCATGCACGTGCGATGCTTCTGCACATGTGCAGAAGCATCCGGGAGGGTTGGCGGAGTCTTCCGCCACTGCTACCAGTTCGCCCGATCCAGGATGAACCGGTAGCAACCCACCACTTCTTGTATTTCCAAATTCTAATATAGAGGGCATTAGTGTTTCCTTAAAAAATATTTGCAGCCTGGTTCCTGCATGCTAAGTTCAATGATGTATGACATTTGGGACAGCAGCTTGAATCCAAATCCATTAGCTGGCTGCTTGCTAATCCCTTAGGACCAGCTGCCTCATCCCATTAACAGAAAAGTAAATGTGGCACACTTCTTTGAACTACTCAACATGACAGCTTGGCATTACAACCTTGTTCTGAAAGCCATTTCATGACAACTAGGAGGACCTAAATTTGGTAAACAGAGTTGTTTTTGTTTGAGTATCTTCCACACAGAAGTGATTCAGCACTGGGAAGAACAGGAGCAAGAAAAATGAATATGAACCTGCTGGGCTATCAAAACAGCATAAAAATAAGTTATGTCAGTGCTAGAAAGAATTACCCCAGAGAAGGGCTCTTGATTTTTGTCAGAAGAGTTCTGTGGAGATAAGTTCCATTTAGCAAGCTGCATTTTAATTCATCAGGTTTCTGAAACTGAATGAAAATAAAAATATATTGACTTATCATAGTGTACTTCCTTTCCCTTAAAAAAAACCTCATTCATTTTCTGCCTGTGGTTGAATTATCACCAGCCATTTAATTACACAATACAAGATTTGCATTGCATCATTAGTGAATATATATTTTTATATTCACATTTACAATTTTTACTGTTTTCTTCCTCAGATTGAGGAAGGGGTTGGGCAGGGGAAGGGATTATTTGGGGACAATATATGTTCAGAAGACAAAAATAAATGTTCCATAAGTCAGAGGTTCTCAGTCTACATTCATTCATTCATTCATTCATTCATTCATTTCTGCAGCTGCCCAACTCAACCAACTAACTCTGGGTGGCTTAGAATTACAAAATAATTTAAACAATTTTAAAAACATTTTAAAAAATAAAAACATCTACAAAATAAATAAGTACAAACAGCAGTCATTATGATTATCAACTAATAGTAAAGCCTAGGCCGGTTTCTTGGCTTTACTACTAGTTGATTAATCAACTAATATTAGTTTAGCCCTGTATCCTAGCTGAATCTCTATTTAGACAAAAGTAATTTTACTGTGAGCTACATAAAACAAGGTAACATATAAATTAATCTAGATAAATAAATAAATAAATAAGTAAATTAATTAACTATGTGCCTATAACATGCAAAAGAGAATTTAAAAAAATAAAATCTTTGAGTGAGGATAGTTAGAGAGCAGTTCCACTCTTTTCCTACTTATCATTTCTCCTCTTTTTTATTTCACAAAATGTTGAGAAATCAATTATCCTTTAGAAAACATATTCCCTAGTACCACTGAAAGGCAATTTTCAGCAGAAGGATGCAAGAATGGATGGACTCTGATTTGGCCCACTCTACATTCTATATTATGCCCCCACTCTATACTTCATTGCTCTTCAACCAAATAGTTCTAAAAAGTGACTATTAGGATATTGCTACATGGAATCCACCCCAGGCTTTAAAGCCGGGGGAACTTCAGGTGGCCTAAAGGACAGAAAGAATCTGGTCTCCAGTGGCAGAAGCAGTCACATAGAATTGTCTGGATTGTCAATTCTATCAATGGGAAAGCTAGATTTGCTTAAAAACAAAAAAGGTCATAAAATGGAGCATAACTCACTTAAGAACTGCCTTGATTAGCAATAGAAATTTTGGGCTCAGTTGTGGTTATAAGTTGAAGACTACCTGTTTAACTAGGCTGTTGAACTAGACATTGTTTGTTCCCCCATGGCCAGTCAGGATCAGGAAACACCCATTTAGCATAATTGAGAGTATCACAACTTGTGATCTTAACCATCAGTCCCCATCCTGAAAAGCATCTGTATCCCTAGTTATTTTTTGTCATTCAACACCTGTGAAAGAAATACCATTAAAAATTAAGAACCTTGGTAAATAGTGGGTAAGAAAGAGACAGAACCTGTATTCCAGTATAAACCTATAAAGCTTCTTTAACTGCTATTGCTATTCTTTATTTCCAGACTGCATAACTTTTTATTGATGTAACCTGTAGAAATAGAAACACAAGGGAGGCTTGAATCTAGAACAGAAAAAGAACATTTAAATCTTTATTTTAGAAAAAGAACTCATAAATAGAAAGAACTCCACACATGGATTGAAATTATGTTGAGGATATGAAATAATAAAAATGCCAATTTTATTATACTGAACAAAAATGATGAGAGTTGGTGCCTACCTGTGGGCTGGTATGCACAGCAAAACTCATGTCTGGTGGAGAAGTCAAAGGAACAGCATGGGACGCAACAGGGCTCGTGATTCTCCTAAGCGGACAGCCTGTTGTACTGCCAGACCCTATGGAGCTCATGGGGATGGACAGAATTTCTGATGCATCAAGAGATGCTTCCAGCTGGTTGGATTTGCTGTTTATAACAGAGTTCCCATTTGGTGACAGATTTCCAGGTACAGACCTGGAATGAATTGGGAAACCTGAAAGAAAAAAGAAAAAGGGTAACTCACGGGGAAGACAAGAGCATATTTTCCATATCAAATGTTCTTTCATTCCTTAGTAGGGAGAAGCTCATGAGCAGAAGTATAGAGTTTAGTTTCCTTTTGGGGAAAAATAGGATGCTGGAGACTTCTGTCATTTTTGTCATCTTTGATTATTTACCAATATTTTAAAAAGACAAGAAACCTACAGAAACCTTCCTATGACACAGACCCTGCTGTTCCCAGCTTTCTGATTCTAATGGTATTCCAACTCATGGGCAAGTAAGTGTTCCTTTTATGCTTTTCAGCCAAGATTTCCCAAGGGAAATTCTCCACCTTTAAAGAAAATAACAACACAGGCAACATATGGGAAGACAGATTACATGCTTTCTGAATTAAGCTGAATGATGTATAGTATCTTCTTTGCTGACCCAATAAAACTTTTTTTTAAAAGTAAGCCTTCTGTGCTATTTACATTCCATCTAGTACTGTACTAAAGAGTTAGACTCCCAGGGAGGGCATGGTGGGTATATCTTCTGCTGTTCATACTTACTGAAAGAACTTAAGAGAGAGGGATAAACAGATGAAGACTTAGAACATAGAACATAGTCTTTCCACGTGCAGAATTAAACCTACCCAGACTCCATTTACTCTGACAAATGTTTTTAATGTGATTTAGCAAGCTGAGTTTTTCTTACCTTTTCTTATACATATTTTCTTTAAATCAGATTTGACTTTTATCTCAGGTAAAAACACGATCAAAAGAAAAATTCCTACAGTAGATTAATAGGTGGATAGGGCAGAAAGAGATGAACGTGCCCAATTTTAAGGATCACCGCTCCTTCTAACATAAGAAAGTGAGAACTCTTGAAACGTGGTTGTTCAAAAGGACTTCTTTTATTAAGCAGAAGTGACAGCCATCCAGTTAAAGCAAGATCTGAATACCCTTAGGCAAGACAGTAGGATTAAAGGGGTAGAGACCCCTCCCTTTAAGTCAGAATGCAGATTTTAGCCAATACACAAGTGTGAAGATGTTTTCTTTACTAGTTTCTCTGAGAACCCAAACAAACATGCATTCCCACCATTATCCTTGAAAGTGAAACAACCCACATGGCTATCATAAAAATTCCTCCAGGTAAAGGGGATCTCAGGGCTCTTTGGCACCAGGACAGAGGTTGTAAAATATCTGTTGACACAGGCAATGCTAGTAAATCAAATCCAAGTCTCCCCCCTCCTCCAATTGAATTGTGTCTCTTCACCAGGAAAAGAAGCAGGCCAGCTCTAACCTTTCTGTTAAGCAGCTTTTGGGGGATAAATTTGATGAAACAATTGTGCACTGTTTCATGTTAAGATACAGTGAATTAGCCCTTTCTATATTCTTTAGGATATCAGGAAAAAAATCCTCCAAATAATTTCTTAGTTGTCCTTAATGTAGTGTGGCTTTTACTAAAGAAGGGAGTGTACCCTAACACTAACATATTTTGACAGTCATGCTTGACCTATACATGAAACTCTTCCATGTAAGCTAACAACAACTAAGAATTATATAAAGGAGACTTGTACACATGCACGAATGCACAAACATACAAACATATCTACACGCACAGACTTGCACCCATGTATGCCTACTTCTCACAAGCACTGATATACAAACACTGAAGGCATGGTCAGCCACTGTTTTTATATTTCTTTTGTTATATTTCATGCAAATATCTTCGGAAACATTCTGTATCTAAGATTTCAAATTATGGGAATTGCAAAGTGATTTTTATTCTTTGAAGTTGATAAAACTTTGTATGGCCCTTGTACAGTTTTCAATTGTCTAAGGTTTAAAATTACCATTCAGGCTAACTCTGTAAGGAAGAAGAGAGACTTCACAGCTGTCTGCCATTGCCAGAATGTGGCATTTAGCACAAATGGTTTATACTGTGGCTCAGGGATAGTACCTCTTCAGCTTTTCCCTTTCCCCATGAAGATGCTGAAGGGGCAGCAATGCTCGCTTGGTTCTGGCAGCTGTTAGGACACTCTACAGAGGTGGCCCAGACCAAGCAAGCAGGCTGAGAACCTACTCAGTTTGGCACTGCAATACTCCTTCCTTCCTTCCTTCCTTCCTTCCTTCCTTCCTTCCTGCCTGCCTGCCTGCCTGCCTGCCTGCCCGCCCTTCCTTCCCTTCCCTTCCCTTCCCTTCCCTTCCCTTCCCTCCTTCCTTCCTTCCTTCATTTCTATAACCACCCAACACATCCAAACTTACAATTATACAGTTAAAACAATACACAAAATAAACAACTATAAACTGCAGCCATGATGACAGCAACAGCAAACTGTTTTCAGGGAACGTGCCAGATGATCAATTTGGTTTTAGAAAAAGCCAAGGAACAGAGGGGCATCATTGCTGATGCAAGCAGGATAATTGAAAAAGCCAAAACCCCAAATCAGTCAATATGTACTTCATTGATTTCAGAACAGTCTTGATCATGCAAAGCTGTGGAATGTCCATAGTAAAATGAGAATCCCATAACATCTCATTCTCCTTATGTGACACCTAAGCACAGGTCTGAAATCATGGGCAGAATGTTCACAAAACAGACTAACTCCAGGTGGGCAAAGGAGTGACATAAAGCTTTGTAATCTGTCCCTGGTTATTAAACACATATGCTGAATATTTATTGAAAAAAGCTGGATTGGAAGAAAATAATATGGTTTTAAAACTGGAGGAAAAAATATCAACAAGCTGCACTGTGCTGATGACATTACTCTCCTAGCTGAAAATAGAAAAGTGAACTCCAGGTTCTAGCAATGAAGGTCAATGGAAAAAATTGGAACTATCTTTCAGTATATAGACCAAAACTAATTGCAACAACTGCAGCAACCAACATTAGAAGGAATGGGGAAGGCGCCGAAATGGTAGATAGTTTCTGCCTTTTAGACTTGAACATCAACAGTTATCCTTTTTAAATACACCACTAATTAGATTTTCTATTGTGATTAGCATCATATCAGTCTGAGTCAATTTCTTTCAGAAGTTAACAGGTGAAACTGTTTGCAACCATTTCTAAAACCATGCTTTGTCTCACAAAGCTCCCAATGTTCACCACTGAAAAATACCATAGTACTGGTATAATTTTATGTAACTTTTGTAATGTGGAAAACAGTCATTTGAAATGGTAATTAGCACTCACTTATTGTAACATTTCAGGTTGATAGTCTGAAGATGAATAAGAGTCAAGATAGCTAATTAAGAATCAGTTATATGTTATGAAATATGCAGATCTGCCACCATCTAGCTATCTCCATACTTGACCCTCATAAAACTAAGAAGTGACAATGTCATTTTATTTTTGTTGTCCCTGTTAATTGCATGTTGTCAATGTGTCTTCCATTTTTGAAGAAGAAGAGGAGAGTGACATAGTGGAGACCACAGTCCAAGCCCCACAATTATTAAGCTAACATTTTAGATCCAACTTTGGATCTAAATATAAAGATATATAAATGCAGATCTTTGATATCTCAGTCCAATAGTACATGTGTTAATTTCCATCTCTCACACTATACAATGGTTAAACTGATGGTTGATTTTTGAGGCAAGCAAGTTGCATACTCATACAGCCCATTATCCTATCTTGTTAAGTTTACTGAGAAGTTATACCACTATGTGGCTACCCTACTTCAAGATTGTAAGAGTGAATTCTGACCTATAAAAGTGAATGAAACCCTTGCAGATGTAAGATCTTTTCTTCTGTTGTGTGTGCATCTGAGATAGAGAAATAGAGAAGGGTGCATCTTATAATGATGATCTTATCGGGTGATCTTACTGAGCTCTGGTGGCTCAACAGACTAAAGTAGTCTGTTATTAACATCTGCTGCTTGCAATTACTGCAAGTTCGAGTC
>JANHZT010006102.1:15283-29481 GCA_032468215.1 Stegonotus admiraltiensis
AAACTTGGCCGCTTTAAGACTTGTGGACTTCAACTTCCAGAATTCTCCAGCCAGCTATCCAAAGCGGCCAAGTTTGAAGACCTCTGGTCTAGACAGTCACTTATCTAAAATGGTATATAGGTATATATACCAATACCAATATAGGTATATATCTAAAATGGTATATAGCTTGAGCAGGAAGCTGGACTAGAAGACCTCCAAGGTCCCTTCCAGCTCTATTCTATTCTAAATTTGAACCCGGTGCGTGTGTGGGAAGGTCTTCCTACTAGACACATTCATTCACATGTGAGCTGATTTATTCTCATCTTGGTGTCTAGTTTCTCCAGTTCACTTCCACACCCCATTGCTCAGTTGTTCTTGCCTGAGAGACAAAGGGGCCCTTCTCCAAAAGCCCAGGAAGCAGGAGCCTCTGGAGGGTGGGGGGAGCCCGGCGCCTCCAGGGGCAAGAGCAGCTTGCAGGGGACAGACAAGCCCCTCCGCCTTCCTGCTTTCCCCCCTCTGGCCCGATTCCAACGGGGTCCAGGAACAAAGGTCGACCACAGCTCCCTCTAACAAGTTTCATCACCAAGAAGGAATATGGCCTATTCCCACTTTATTATTGCAGACAAATCGTGACTGGATGGACGCCAGCAAAGCTTTGCCCTGGGGATCAAACGGGGGGGGGAAAAAGAAGAGACCCGGCCTCCCTCCCCAGGCGCCGCGGCTGGTCGGCTGTGAAAGGGGGGGGGCGACGAGGCCTGCACTCCCAGGGGCCCCGACTCCCCCTCCCGGCGGCCCCCTGACCTTGGCGCGCCTTGTCTCCCGGGATGCTCTGCGCGCGCAGCCGCTGGTCCACAATGTACAGCATCTCCCCGCCCAGGTTGAGGACGAGCAGCGGCAGCGTCCGCAACGACATGGCGGGCAGACAGAAAGAAACCCCGAGGCGGCGAGAGGGGCGCCGCGCCGTCGCCAAGGCAACGGGAGGCGGCTTCCGGTCGAAGGAGGCAGAACTGCCAGGCGCGTTCTCGCGGGCGCGTGCCTGAGGGACAAACGAGAAGGGGGGAGGAGTTAGCGAAGGCCAATCGGCTAAGAAGGGGGTGGAGCCCCTTTTCCTTCCCGACCCCGTCAGCTCCCGCGCGGGATGGTGACCGGTCCCTTGAGCTGCCGTGGATTTCCCCTGGTGGCCTCTGGAGGGCCATCTCGCAAGGGTCGTTCATTTCAGTCCCACGCAGGCCCCGCTCAGCCACCTGTGACAATGACTTCTAACCATGGACTGCTGCTCCACTTTTTGTATTACAGATAGTCTTTGACTTACAAAGACTAAGACTATTCGCTTAGTGACCATTCGAAGTTGCAACGGCACAAAAGTGACATCGTTTTTCACACTTAAGGCGTTGCAGCAGTCATGTGATCAAAATTTGGATGCTGGGCAGCTGACTTCTATTTGAAAGAATAACAAGAATACAGGTACACTTTATGACCACAGTTGAGCCCAACATGTTGCTAAGTGAGAAATTCGTTAAGTGAGTTTTGCCCCCTTTTACGATTTTTATTGCCGCATCTGTTAAGTGAATCACTGCAATTGATAAATTAGTAACATAGTTGTTAAGTGAATTTGGTTTCCCCATTGACTTTGCTTGTCAGAGGTCGTAAAAGGGGATCACATGATCCCAGGATACTGCAACAGTCATAAATGTGAGTCAGTTGTCAAGCATCTGAATCTAAATCATGTGACTGTAGGGATGCTGAAATGGTCATAATTGTGAAAAACGATCATAACTCACTTTTTTCAGTGCCACTGTAACTTCAAAAGGTCATTATAATGAAGCTGAGGACTATCTGTAACAGAGTTGGAAGGGACCTTGGAGATGTTCTAGTTCCAACCCCCTGCTAAAAGCAGGAAATCCTAAATGGTTGTCTAATCTCTTGTGTTGGAGCACCTGCAATTACTGGAGGCAAATTGTTCCACTGGTTTATTGTTCTGACTGTTCTGTCCGGAAATTTCTTCTTAGTTCTAGGTTGCTTCTCTCTTTGATTAGTTTCCACCCATTGCTTCTTGTCCTGCCTTAGGTGCTTTGGAGAATAGCTTGACTCCCTCTTCTTTGTGGCAGCCCCTGAGATATCGAAAGACTGCTATCATGTCTCCCCTAGTCCTTCTTTTTATCAAACTAGACATACCCAATTCCAGCAACTCTTCTTTTATATGTTTTAGCCTTCAGTCCCCTAATCATCTTTGTTGCTGTTCTCTGCACTTTTTCTAAAGTCCAACATCTGTTTTATATCATGGCTATCAAAACTGGATACAATATTCCAAGTATGGTTTTACCAGGGCATTATAAAGTGGCATTATCAATTCACCTGATCTTGATTCTGTCCCTCTATTAATGCAGCGATGTAGGGTTTTAAAGGTGACAACCAGCACCTTGAATTGGACCCAGAAGCAAATTGGCAGCCAATGCAGCTCCTGCAGGAGAGGTACCTGGACCGGCACAAAACCACGTGAGCTGCAGCAATCTGGACCAATTGGAGCCTCTGGATACTTTTCAAGGGTAACTCCATGTAGAGTGCATTACAATAGTCAAGATGGGAGATACCTAGAATGTTAAAGGAACATTAAAGCTGTTCCCACTAAAACATTCCTCCTTAAACCTGCATTCTCCTGATGAATTCTAAGAAATCAAGATTTTGGAGTCTTAATACATCTGGAGATGTCTTGGTTGGGGAAGATTGCACTAACCCCTTTCAATAAAAGCAAACACAAAAGTTGATAACACAACTTTATCTCAACACAACTTTATCTCAATATAATTATTTCTCCTTTTTCAATATGCCTGACTGATTGCCTGGAAGGTTTACTAATTAATGCCATGCAAGGATTAATGGTGTCTGTCTGATTTTAATAAAAATCTATGATCCAAATATACTGCTGGTGTTCCTGCTTGCAGCCATGCCCCCCCTTTTTGGTTCTTCCTCATAAGCACAGAGTGGCTGATCTTGCTGGATTTTGTGTAGGACCTACCAGGATTGTGATGGGCAGGTGGTTCACAAAAAGAGGTGGCAAAACTTGTTCCAGGGAAAAACCCACAGAAGAACCAAAGTTGTAGGTAGCAGGAAAGCTGGAAGGAGTAGAACCCTGGAAGAAGAGAGCCACCTCTTGACCTTCTGACAGGCAAACTCAAGGGAGAAGCCAGATTCACTTTATAAACATGTTACTAACTTAACTGCAGTGATTCACTTAACAGCTGTGACAAGAAAGGTCGTAAAATGGGACATAACTCATTTAACAACTGTCTCGCTTAGCAACAGAAATTTTGGGCTCAATTGTGGTCGTAAATCAAGGACTACCTGTACGTTTGAGGAAGAACAACTCCACTTTCCTGGTTACCTTCAGGAAAGGTAGCTTGAGCTTGCCTCCCCCCTTCTGCAGAGCCTGGTTTCCCAGCTGAAAGCATTGCTGGAGTTGAAGGTCCCCCATGCCTGAAAGTGATCCCCACCACTTCATGATGGTACCTTCTGATCCTGACTTACCTTTGTGTCCTCCTTTGCTCTTTATGAGCGAGAGCGAGTGTGCACTTCCCGAGCCATTCTGCAAATCTCACACCAGCCACAGAGGCACATCGACAGCGCATCCCTCAAAACAGTGCCCTGCAATGTTCAAGTCAAGGAGTGTGTGTCAGGTTTGCACGCTTGAGCCTTGTGCCCTCACACACCAGAAGCTGCACGAGTCAGCCTGATGCTGCCTGTGCAGTTTCTGTAGGAGATGAGACAGGAAGTCCCCTCTTAGCCCCTCAAGATGATGAAAAATGTCAGGTGTTAACGTCTCTATTCTTCTCGTCCATCCCAAAAAGTTGAAGAGACATTCTGTTCTCACCGACATCTAAAGCTCATGGCGATCTCTTCACAGGCAGGCTGGAGATTTGAACTAGGTTGGCAAAGATGCCTGTTCTGTGCAGTGAGCATTTATGCAGAGTAAATGCTCAATGGGTAGTGTTGGGCTTTAGGGTAGGGTTTAGTGACCATGGTTTAAACTAGACAGCAGTTTTCCTGATGTTTCTCCAGAAATCATGGCCGGCACCTTCAGAGATCAAGGTGGGCTGCTGGGCTATGCAGACCACAGGTATCAGAGCAGAGACTGACCAGGCCCATTTATGCAGACCACCTACTTACACACAAATTAAATTTAGTGGCTAAAGTTACTGTTGGAAGATCCAGCATAAATTTAGCCCTGTTTCCCCTACAGCCCTGCTTAGAATACCTGAAGAAGAATCACAGATAGTCCATTTAACTACTTTTTACAGTTGGAGACAGAAGAAGAAATTTGGGAAGGCTTGATTTCACATATTTCAGCAGTAGTAGTAATTTTCACTTAGAATGAGGATAAAAGAACTACACAACATAGTAAGATGTGATTTTAGAAAACGGCTCTTTTAAGGAATTAGTTATTACTTCTCCTCTTATGTGTGCTAGAACAGAAAGAAAAGGCATTTAATCCCCACTATTTTGGAGCAATGCAAAATACTTGTAGCTTCAACTAAAGCCTTTAAAAAATGGTCACCAGGTGCTGGATGAATATGCTACAAATGCACTAATTAAAGATCAGCTAAATATTGGATTTCTCTTCCTATTCTGTACAATAGATCTTGGAACTGTTTAGTAAAATTAGCATTAAAAAAGGGCAAGTAGCAATAGAAAAGATCAGTATTGTCCTCCATGCATGACCACTTAGATGTGAAGCTGCAATATTTGCTTGTTTCACCATATCATGTCTCTAATAGGG
This sequence comes from Stegonotus admiraltiensis, assembly GCA_032468215.1. NCBI lineage: Eukaryota > Metazoa > Chordata > Lepidosauria > Squamata > Colubridae > Stegonotus > Stegonotus admiraltiensis. The sequence continues at coordinate 20,040 of JANHZT010006102.1, forward strand.
CACAATATTTCATAATGCCAAAGCTGTATGGATTGCCTGGATGAGACAAAGCATGCACGGTCTCCTTTATTAAAAATGCAGTGATCCATAGTGTTACAAAGTTGAGATAAATTATTTGTTTTCTTTTGCAATGGAAACAACTTAATTCCAGGATTCAAGCAAACTGCAGTTTGTGCTCAGTTTTGATAGCAGGGGTATTTTGTAATTTATTTCACTGACAAGTTGCCTCATACAATTCTTGTGAAACTCCAGTAACTGTCTTGTCAACAAGAGTGGCTGAATTCACCCACTGCACTAAAACTGCAAACTTGTAATTACAAGTATGGTTTAAAACAGTAGTGAAATTCAAATTTTTTTACTACTGGTTCTGTGGGCGTGGCATGGCTAGGTGGGTATGCTTGGTGGGTGTGGCAGGGAAGGATACTGCAAAATCTCCATTCCCACCCCACTCCTGGGGGAAGGATACTGCAAAATCCCCATTCCCTCCCCACTGTGGGACCAGCCAGAGGTGGTATTTGCCGGTTCTCCGAACTACTCAAAATGTCCGCTACTGGTTCTCCAGAACCTGTCAGAACCTGCTGGATTTCACCCCTGGTTTAAAGGAGGTGGAGAAACATACCACTGTATGCCGTGCTGCCCTTCCCCTCAAAACTGGAAGTGTTGAGGGTAGACACAAAGGTGAACAAAGTCGCATTACAAGGAATACCATAATTGTAATATAAAATAATAAAGGCAGGACAATAAATAAATTCACCCTCTCCTTTTTCATTTTGTGTCCACCACAGGCAATTTAGCAGTTTCAGAGATGAAATCAAGGGGCAATCAAGACAAGCTGCTACTATGCAACGAAGTGCTTGGTGTAAGAACAAGGGCTGCAATAAACTTTGACAAACTTTTTTAAAATATAAATTTTATCTCCCCCACCCCCCAGGATCTGCTGTTCTACTTCTCAGAGAAAAATCACCTCCTAGGTGAAATCTTAGCATGTTACCGGGATGCCATAGGAGAGCCGCATGCGTGTTCGGAGTGCAGTCATGCCACCAGGCACCATTCCCAAGCAACAATGTTCTCCATATTTGCGTGCCACGTAGCAGCTCAGAATCACTGGGCAGCAAATTCCAACGCAACCTGCCAAGCAACATAAATGCACATGCAAGTGAAGATCAATAGAAGTAGGTAGAAAAATGCTGTCCTCCATAGTCCAGACTTGTAATCATTGCCACTATGTCCTCACTTAGCCAATCCATTGTGGGTACGAGTGAGCAGTGACTGTGTTCTGTGACAAACCATGATCACCAGTGACCCTGACAGCTGAAAAGCAGACATTTTCTAAGTGTTCCCAGACTTAAGGAGTGGAGGTTGTCATTTCCTGTTCCTTTTTGCTCCCTCAGACAAAAAGAAATCACAATAGAATAAAGACAGTACTGGATTAAATGATGGTAAAATTGGGGGGCAGTTTTTGCACCCTTTTTACATACCTCCATGTAGCTCTGGGGAGTAAAAGCCCTGTTTCGGCAGGGCTGCCCTAAAACAGGGGTCTCCAAACTTGGCAACTTTAAGATTTGTGGACTTGTGTACATTCTGGAGAGAGAAGTTCCATGAGGATGGGCTCCAGCATGAGCCCAAAAACTCAGAAGAATAAAACTTTGATCCTGATGACCGACTCAGATTGGGTCCTGTAACATTATCCTGGGACATTCCCAAAATACTTTTAAGACAAGGTGGTTAACTTTCAACATAATAAAGTTGGCAGTTAATCCACTTCAAACATCTCTGAAAACGTTCAGCTGTCTAAAGCAAGAAAGAGAGTTGAGCTGGTGTCTTGACATTTAAAATTAAAATATTGTTTAAAGTTTGCTACTAGCTGAAAAATTTACCCAACATCTAAAAAGTCCTGACCTCAAAAGCCAGATTCCTACACAATTTCTTCTATTTCTAAAAAACCTTAAGAGAGAATCCTTCTATAGCTGCAGTTGTTGACGTAACAGCACCTCAGTCATGAATGAAGAGAAAATGATGGCCAGAAACACCCCCTTCTTTAAGAGCAAACCCCATTCCTTAACTATTACTGATGTTTAGTACAGATGAAACATCTGCATAGAAACAACCAAGCTCAGAGAACACCAAGGACTTCTGCCACCTTCTCCATTGATATCTTCCAATTAGAAGTTTTGCTTCCTTAACCATCTTGGCCATACTGGCTGAGCAGGATGGGATTTAGTATCAACCTATGTTGAAAGCACCAGTTTGGGAAGTCCACTTAAACTGGAAATAACCCAGAAACCCAGTCTTATTTCAGGAAGAACTAGTTCACAAAGGGTCTCATTCCTCCCTCCTCAGCTGGCTACTCTCCACAGGTATTAGAGGCAGAGATCTACTTACACATGGGACAATCCAAACAGCAGTCATACCTCCCACTGGCCCAGCTGCCTTCTGAGGACTGGGTTACTGGGGAGACAGTCGGCTGGCAAATCACTAACTGGGACATTGGTAAAGACTGGTCTCCTGGGCAGCACAAAATTGCTTCCAAAGAGACATTGGGAGTCTTTTGCAACTGGGCAAGCAGGATGGTATAAACTCTTCTTTGTGGTACCCTGCAGGTTGGGTGAAATGCCAGAGGAAGCAGCAAGAAGTGGGTGGAATAATGCAAAGTCTTGTGAAACAAATAGCTTTCTAAACAGCAGATGGAGCAAATAAAAAAACTGTCCTAGAGCAGCTTTTGCCTGGTATTTACAGTCAGAATATTAGAGTACCAGCAGTGCGTCAGCTTGCAGGGAAGGGAGTGGCTTAGGTGTTAAGAATGTTATCCATCCCACTTGTTTAATTAGCAAAGAAAGACTCCTGGTTCATTTCTTTTTCCAAGAGTATACTTTACTGAGAACAAAGCAGTTACAGATTAAGAGCAGACAGAATCTGTTAGCTGGTGCAAAAATGATGCAATTAACATTCCCTTTTCCCCTGGCCATCCCCCATTATCAGTCATGTCCAATTAAAAGTTCTCTGGTTGTTTTGGAAAATGGACCCTGCGTTCACGCCATTCCCATCTCCACATTCCTTTTGTTGACCTTGTGCTTGATTGGTGCTCCTCAGTCAGGACCAGCTCTGCTTCAAATCCAAACCTTCCCTAAGTACCCACCTTCCAATCTCCCCCCACCCCCAAGATGTCAAGCTGGCAAAGGATGCAATGTGAAGCAAGCAGCAGAATGACGGCTACGACAAAGGCAGAGAGTAGATGCTGCTGCTTCAGATTGTAAATCAAAACTCTGGTGAGGATTGCAAAAAGGTGCTGTCTTGGAGACTGCTTATGGTCCTGGGGTCCTAGGCTGCTCTTCCCAGATAGCACAACTGACATTACATATTTTGCAGCAGAGCGTAAGTGTCTGCCCCAACATTGAAGGTAGTAAGGTTGATGTAGGGGAAAGAATTGGATTCCCAGTTCACTTTCTACATCCCAGGAACCTGCCACTTTATTTCCCTCCCACAATCTAATGTCATTCAAGATGTGTTCAAAATAACCACAACACATCTTGAATGGTTGCAGGAATTGGGCATGTCTAATTTAATGAAAGAAGGACTAGGGGTGACATGATAGCACTGTTCCAATATCTAAAGGGCTGCCACAAAGAAGGAGCCAATCAAGGTATTTCTCCAAAGTACCTGAAGGCAGGACAAGAAGCAACGGATAGAAACTAATCAAGAAGAGAACCAACCTAGAACTAAGGAGAAATGTTGTGACAGTTGGAACAATTAACCAGTGAAACAACTTGCCTCCAGAAGTTGTGGCTAATCCGTCACTGGAGGTTTTTAAGAAGAGATTTGGCAGCCATTTGTCCAGGACGGTATAGGGCCTCCTGCTTGTGCAGGGGGTTGGACTACAAGACCTCTATCCTTCCACCTCTGTTACTCTGATGGCACAAAGGTGGGGAAGTCGAAAAACCTAACAAAATAAATATTTTGGCTTGAGCATTTCCAGGTTTTCCCCCCTTAATCTCACATTACCATTTATTGAAAACAAAAAGCAAATTTTGTGAAATAAAACCCGAGACATGTAATAGGCCCTTTGCAAGAAAAAGAGCCTTAGTTCTGCTATTTCTTAGGCTGCATTCGACCAAGTCTTTCAGTATTTTTATATACTCAGGAAAAAAAGTAAGCTGGACAGTCTGCCAAAACAAAGGAATAGTTTTGACTCATAAATTGAGGGTCTCCATTTCCATTTTTAAAAAAGAAACTGAGGCTCCCTGGGAAGATGAAAACAAACCTCACTTTGCACTGGTCACAAGAAGAAGGGCGCCACTGGACCGAGTCCTGCAGGAAGAGGACAGTGAATCATGCTTTTAGTTCAATTCAATTTGGGGGAACTCCTTCCTCAGACTCTGAGAATGGCAGAACAATCTCTACTAATATTTAGGTAACTGGAACAATAACTAATACAGTTGTGCTCGTAAGTTTACATACCCTGGCAGAATTTATTTCTTGGCCATTTTTCAGAGAATATGAATGATAACACGAAAACTTTTCTTCCACTCATGGTTAGTGTTTGGCTGAAGCCATTTATTATCAATCAACTGTGTTTACTCTTTTTCAATCATAATGACAACAGAAACTACCCAAATGACCCTGATCAAGTGTTTACATACCCTGGTGATTGTGACCTGATAACATGCACACAGGCTGACACAAAGGGGTGTGAATGGCTATTAAAGGTAACCATCCTCACCTGTGATCTGTTTGAATGTAATTAGTGTGTGTGTATAAAAGGTCAATGAGTTTCTGGCCTCCTGAAAGACCCTTGCATCCTTCATCCAGTGCTGCAGTGACGTTTCTGGATTCTGAGTCATGGGGGAAGCAAAAGAATTGTCAAAGGATCTGACAAGATGCACAATAAGGAGGCACTTGAAGAAAGATGGGCTGTATGGTTGAGTCACCAGAAGAAAGCCATTACTACGCAAATGCCACAAATTATTCTGCTTACAATACGCCAAACAGCACAGAGACAAGCCTCAAACCTCCTGGCACGAAGTAATTTGGAGTGATGAGACCAAAATTGAACTTTTTGGCCACAACCATAAACGCTACATTTGGAGACAAGTCAACAAGGCCTATGATGAAAAGTACACCATTCTTACTGTGAAAAACGGAGGTGGATCGCTGATGTTTCAGGGATGTGTGAACTACAAAGGCACAGGAAATTTGGTCAGAATTGATTGAACGCAATGTTATCAAAAGATACTGGAGGACAATTTGCTTTCATCAGCCTGGAAGCTGCGCATGGGAGATACTTGGACATTCCAACTTGGCAATGATCCTAAACACAAGGCCAAGTCAACCTGTTATTGGCTGCAGCAGAATAAAGTGAAGGTTCTGGAGTAGCCATCTCAGTCTCCTGACCTCAATATCATTGAGCCACTCTGGCGAGATCTCAAACGTACAGTTTATGCAAGACAGCCCAAGAATTTACAGGACCTGAAGGCTTTTTGCCAGGAAGAATGGGCAGCTTTACCATCTGAGAAGATAAAGAGCCTCATCCACACATACCATAAAAGACTTCAAGCTGTCATTGATGTTAAAGGGGGCAATATACCGTATTAAGATTATGTAAACTTGTGATCAGGGTCATTTGGGTAGTTTCTACTGTCATTATGACTGAAAGAGTAAACACAGTTGATTGATAATAAATGGCTTCAGCCAAACACTAACCATGAGTGAAAGAAAAGTTTTCGTGTTATCATTCATATTCTCTGAAAAATGGCCAAGAAATCATAAATTCTGCCAGGGTATGTGAACTTATGAGCACAACTGTATCTAACACAAGAGTCTCTGAACGTGGTAATTTTAAGACTTGTGGACCTCAGCTCCCAGAATCCATCCTAGCTGGGGAATTCTGAAAGTTGAAGTCCACAAATTTTAAAATTGACAAGTTTGGAGATCCCTGATCTAACATTCTTACTACACCTCAAACATGTAGATGAAGAAAAAATATATATACACATATTTGCACATAGACAGATGCAGATGAAAAGTTGGTGTTCAATGTTTTATTATCTTGAAGATCTTTTCCTCAGTTTGAGCTTTTTCCTCCCATCAACAGAAGTTATGTCCAGCTCAGCCTGGGGTCTCCTCCTTTGGCTGAGACTGCTCCTTTATTCCTTCATCTTGCTTTTCCATCTGCTTCAATCTTTCCAGAGCTCTTAGCTTTTGCTTCTCTTTGTAGATCTGAATATTAATGGGAAGGAGAGATTTAATTGGGAATTTAGCTACCCAAATATCCTTTCAGCCTGGAGAAATAAGCAGCTTCTGCTTCCACTGCCACCATACATGGAAGGTCCCCATTCCTATGTCTGCAACTGCTACAATGAGACAGTAAGAACCAAGCTACAATGTAGTCTGCCCCATTTTATCTGAATGTGAAACATGAAGCCAACTGAGAATGGTCAAAGGAATAAGCTCTGGCTCAGTCATGCTATTTTCTGCAAAGATTAAGGCAAGGCAAGCTGCCCTCCACCCACAAGCTGCTCGCTGCTGCTGAGGATGTACTGCTTCGCTTAGCTATGCCACTTAGGCTTTCCTACTCTTACATGCTGTCCTTAACCACCCACTCTTAACACTGGGGACAGAAATGCTGTTCAACTCATTGGACAGGATTCTTGTCAAACATGGCCTTCCAAGCCTCATTCCTTGTCTGAAGCCTATGCAGAAGAGCGGAACATGCCCATCTCTACGCTATAGAAGCTGCTGTTGCCCAGGCTGTTTCTGTAGGTCACCTTGGGCCAGCCATTCTTAACCTACCATGGCTCGAAAATCGTTCTTGACAGCTGTGCGCCGTGTGATTTTCCGCCGGTATTGTGGAGGAGGTGAGTACTCAATTTCCAGCTGCTTGCACGTGTTCTCAAAGGTGTCATAGCGGCTATTACGTAGGTATTTCAGCAACACAGTCCTCCGGTCAGTGGCTATCATCATACGGGTAAGGTTAACCTTGTCCTAGAAAATTATAGCCTCTTCAGTGAATTATCCATGGATCCAAGTCTTTTAATTTTTCAACTTTCTGGTTATTAATTTACTGACAACATTTGCAAGTTTATTGAAAGACAGCAATAATTTGCTAGAAGGAACAGTATTATCGTGTTGGGGAACATGGAATAGTATTTATTACAGTGTGATCTCTAAGAATAGTATTAAAAATAAACTTTTGTACTTCTCAAAATTGGATCTAAAGCAGTGTTTCTCAACCTTGGAAGCTTGAAGCAGAATTCCAGCCAGTGGGATTCTGGGAGTTGAAGTCCACCCATCTTCAAGCTATCAAGGTTGAGAAACACTGCTCTTAATGTAAAGCTTTATGGTAGTGGTGGTCAACATCAATATCTTTATTGGAAAACTGAGATTTGGAACGCCAGAGGAGTGCATGCAAAGAGCATGAATAATCAAATGAAATGACCAAGAGAAAAATAGCCATGATGTATTTTTGTGAAATGATGAAAGTGGGAAGATGAAACAAAGTTGAATGAAGATGGTCTACTCTTATTAAATTATTGGATATATGCAGGAAAGGGAAGGTATAGGCTTAATTACGAATAAAAGGCCTAAAATATACAATGGGAAGTACTAATTCACATCAACTTGATTGTTATGGGTACATATGAAAGAAGGAATCCACAGAGCAGGCCATACAACATGTGGCCAGCTGGTTTTTTTAAAAAACATAATAAATTCATCCCTGCAACTGCATCCCTGGAAAATGTGGTTTCACTGCTGCCATCAGCTTCAGCCCTGCCCACTCCACAACTGTCTGGCATAATGAAAAGGAGACTGAGGAATATCTGTTTAGAAAAGGCTATGTTTGTTTTAAGCCTAACTTAAGCCTCCCTACACGTGGAAAAGAAATAAATTTAAAAGCATGACCGCTTGTATCATCTGTGAAGAAAGATTAGTGAAAGTAATTCAGTATGATTTGATTTACTTTGGCTAGGTCATGTGTGCAAATTAATTGGAGATGTCAGTGATGCTAGGAATAGTTAGTGGATCAAGAGGAAAGGGCAAGCAAAGAACACATTGGCTTGATTCCATCACAGCTGATACAAAGAAGAACATCCAACAACTGAAAGAAACTGTGCTTAACAGGATAGCATGGAGAGCATTTGCCTATAAAGCTGCCAAGAGTCGGAGATGACTAAATGACTAAAACAACAATACAAGAATGATAAAAAGTTCTGAATGTGATAGCAGTTTAGTTTTTGGTAGTGTCAAGGATGAATTTTTGGGAAAATTGGATGTTGAAGGAAAAAAACCCAAAAGAAGTTGGAGTGAAAGAAGAATAAATTTAGGGGGAAAAAGTCTGAATCCTGAATAATATTAGAAGACAGATTACTCTCGCAACAGAATGAATGGAGGACAGAGAAGCTGCTTGAAAACAAGTGAAAAAAACAATATTACAGAATTCCATGGTTACATTAACAGAATCTATGAAAAATTATGCTTAGTGAAATGACAAAATGAAAACAAGACTACAGATGAGGCCAGTTATAAAAAATTGAAAGTGAATGAAAAAGATGGCACAATGTGCATGGAGAAAAAAGACAGCTGCCAAGAAAGTGGTCCAAGAGTATAAAGAATGACATCAGAAGTAGTTAAGGGGAAAAAAGGTGATTTTGATGGAATTAAAAAAAATGTTCAGGACAAAACAAGGGAATACCAGTACAGTGAACAGAATTAAATAATAAGAGGGATTTATTGATTTACGAATGTTGCAGCACAACAACAGTCATTCAGCCTTACGACCAACCAGAGACACTGCAACATTCCCCATGCCTATCCCCCCGCCTCCCCAGGGACCTAACAGGCACTGGGCCTGTGGAGACTCACTCGTTTTGCAAAGATCTCCGTGATCAGGCGAGCTGTCTCCTCTCCAGCTGTTCTTTGCCTGCTCCTGGAGCTCCAATAGCGGAGCGGCGAGAGCAGAGACAGAGTGGGACGAGCAGGCCCTGCTCGGCTTGGCTGACTCACTAAGGCTGCCTCTGCGGGACATCCAATCTGCCTTTGGAGCATCAGGAAGCCTCAGTGAGCCTGAAGGAGGCCGAGATCACATCCCTGAAGGCTTCCATTCTCCGTGCCAAAAGCTTTTGCTTTGGAAAATGGAAACCTGCAGGGGCGCAAGATTGTGCCCTCGAAGGCTTCTGTTCTCCAGTGTGATAATATATGGTAGAGAATGAATGAAGATTGTATTTCAAAATAAATATGTGAATGGGTTGTGAGGAAAGGAAGACTGAAAGCAAGACATGGTTGGATGCAGTTTATGAAATCCTCAAAAAAGATGTCTATGGAGATCCTCAATCATCCAGGTCATGGTTTCCCAAAGGTGCTTTTTTCAAAAGGCAACTAGACTTTCCTGTTTTTTTCCTTGAAGATGTTTTGCTTCTCATCAAGATACTTCAATCAGAACTGAAGAAGC
>JANHZT010006102.1:36657-50550 GCA_032468215.1 Stegonotus admiraltiensis
CATCGGCAAAGATTACAAAGGGAGGGAAATGAAATGCAGTCAGCATAAGAGACTGGGGGTCCATCGCTCCCTCACAGCGATGGGCCATCAAGAACAAAACGGCTGCAGTGCAGGGACAGAATGGCCACAGCCGTCCTCTCATGATGGCTGGATGCCATAAATACCAATGGAGTTCAAGACTCAATTCCAGCAGATCGTAGGGGCAGCCCTTAGTTCAAGACTCTCAGCCCCTCAGTCACAACCGCAGTCTCATTCCCCCAAGCCGAGATCAATGGAAATGGAGATATGGGAGGCAGAAGTGGAATAACTGACGCCAGAGGAGAGAAACGGAGGTCAAATGGCAATAGAAACAGATAGGGGGCGATGGTAAAATCCTCAAGTCACTGGAGCTGACGAAATAGACCGATCAAAAGAGTCCAGGCGGCCAGCAGGGGGCCATTTTAGAGGGTGAGAGGGAGATCCAAGGGGGGAGACAGAGATGGTAACTTATCAATCCCCCCTCTAGCCCCACTCAAACCCCTCAGATCTACCGGGGCTAAATATCCTGCTAGCCAAACCCGTTCTCCAGGCAGCATTTGCTCTGATCTTCCGGGTCTAGGTCACAATAGGGGGATTAAGCCACAGCTAAAAAACTGGGCGATACAGCTTGGTCTAACTCTTCAGGCAAAGCTCGGATCTGAAAATTGTGTGTGTTTTGGGGTTTCCAGAACCTGGGGAACATGAATATCTGTTTCTTTTCAAAATCTGAGCTCTGTGTCAAAAGTGAAGTTTTCTGGCTGAATTGAGTTCTACCATCAATTCTGAGATACAGCTTGGTCTAACTCCTCAGGGAAAGCTCGGATCTGAAAATTGAGTTCGGGTTCGGGTCCTGGGGAATATGGATATGGGTTTCTTTTCAAAATCTGAACTCTGAATCAAAAGTCACATTATCTGGCTGAATTTATTGCCAATTCTGAGATACTCCTTGTTCTAACTCTTCACAGAAAGCTCGGCTTTGAAAATTGTTTGTGGTTTGGCGTTTCCAAAACCTGGGGATCATGAATATGTTTCTTTAGCAAATCTGAGCTCTGTGTCAAAAATGAATTTTTCTGGCTGAATTGAGTCCTATGGCCAATTCTGAGATATGCTTATATAAATACTTGAAAGCATCATCATGACAAGTCCATTGTTTGGGACAACAGGAATTCATATCTCAGGGAAGAAATTTTCTGCAAGGAAACCAAAGACACACAGAATTCTTGTATGGTACTTATTATCAAACATCCTTATCAACTTAAAATACAAGTCAACTTATCTTAAAACACATAAGTTTTTCACCTACATAGCAAATGCTAGGACTGCAACTCCCTCTAGTGCTGAAATGGGAGGGGATTCAATCCAGCACTGATAAGGTGCAATTTTAACTGACTGCAGACCAAATTGAAAGCATAAAAGTACTTTCGCTCCAAATTGCAAAAAGAGGTAGGAATTATACAGTAAAATAAGTGTTTGCCTGGCCAATATAGTAGTAGCTTTGAAGATACAGTGGCTAAATATGAGTTGCTGGATGATTAAATAGAAGTAAACTGAATTCTGATGGGAATTTTTGCAGGATGAAGCTTCTATCCTGGGCAACATAGTTAAAAAATATATAAACCTCCTTCACACATTTATTGGCATGTTGGGAATGGATTTATTTATTTATATTTCTTAATAACCCATCTCCCTTGGATAGTTGTCGGGTGTTGGTAAATGCTGTGGTATCACCCAAAACATTCAGTTGTGCCCCCTTTGATGTAGTGTCAGGTTAAAGAATGTCACCAGACAGACCAGAAAACAAGCCTTTCCTGTGGCAGTACCTGCCCCTTGGGACACCATTCTTTGACCTCCACTAAAGTGGAGCCTTGGTCTACTGAATCTTCGGACAAGCTTTAAAGATCTGATTCTGCTGTCAAGGGTGGGAATGGGTACAGTAGATTGACCCTTCAGGGCACTTTTAATTAATCGGATTTGTTTCTACCTTTGTGGATTTTTTAGGCCAGGGATCCTGCTTGGAACTGGGCCCTGCAAGCGGCAGGTGTGTCCTTGTGCATCCAGCTCCATTTCCACAAGTGGCGGGCACTCACACGTGTGTGAAGGTCCATTTCTGCAAACCTGTGGCAGACAAATGGAGCTTCATGTGCACATGTGCCCACCACTCACACCAATAGAATGCACATACCTGCTGCTTGCGTGGAGCCATTTTTTCCCCCCCTCTCCCTCACCTTCCCTCGCCCCCACAAAGCTGGAAAGGTTGGGGGACACTGTTTTAGGCTTGATATATTGATTGGTTCTTGCGGTTGATATTTTACATATTTTGTAGCTCAAAGTCACTATGGTGATATGAGCAGCTGTGCAAATCTATGTAAATCAGTGATGTGTCAGTTAATTTCTGGCTATGTGACAGGAAGAAAAGAATAAGGAGTTTTCCTCGGAGTTGAGATGAGGACAATACAAGAGCAGCTTTAATGTACAGTGTTTTATATACATGATAAATAACAGCAGCAGTTGTGGAAAAAGCATTTCGAAGGAATGAGGGAGTTCTCCAAATGAGCCTTCTCTTTACCATTCCCTGGTGTCCTCTTGTAGCCATCTCATGTCTTTGACTGAGTCCTCATTGCAAGTCAGTCAGAGACCATCATAACAGATGTAGACTGACCAGGAAACAGCTACTTCTTTCTCACCCTTCTTCATGCCCATTGCTTCCTTCTACTCCTTCCTTTATATCCCTGCTAATGTGGGCATGCTGAGCTGTGGCTCTTTCTTGGCTGGCGCTTCTCCACAAGTATCTACATAATTTCAATAGCTGAGAGAATTCTTCTGTGGACGTTTGGCAGTTTAGGTCTGCATGGTCCTGGGTGGCAGAAGACCTTCACTTGACTTAACCAGTAACCAAAATGGTACTGAAGTCCTGGGTAATGGAGACATGGGCCTTCCTGCCAAGATTGCTGAACTCTGCTCTCTTTTGGGATTCCAGATTGGGGAGTTCAGTAAATATTGGAACTGTCAATAGAATTTATAGCTCAAGGTTGAACTGTGGAGTCCTTAGTACTCTTGGCTAATTTGCCTGCAGACATTACCTAACTAGGTAGCATCATCAAGCTGGCAACTGTTGTGACCAACACACTTTGTATACCCAGTGACAAAAGAAGCCACTGGGAAGGAGGATGTCTATTCTACAGGAGCGGCTTGAAACAAGGGCTGTGGCTCATCTATTCAGATTGGAGCAGAAGTCATGAGAATACTCAGCAAGACTGAGTTTCTAACAGTTGCAAAAAGATGACACAAAAATGGGGGTCGGGAACTTACAGACATTGGGCTGCATCTACAGCCCTTGTAGCACCATGAGTTCTGCAGATTGGGAGTGGTGCAGCATTTGTTTTGAAACTGTAAAACTGTTAAATGTTAAGACACCTAATTTTTACCTAATCTCCGAACTTCATTTTAGCACCTCCAAATAGGGTGGTTCCCATCCCTGGAGATTCCCTCAGGTCATCTCAGTGCCTTTGGCAGCTTCTGAAGCAGAAGCAGAAATGAAAATCCAACACTCACACCTCCCTGAGCTTGCCTTCTACTCATGTCCAAACTTGAGGTCTCCAAACTTGGCAACTTTAAGAGTTGTGGACTTCAACTTCATGGCTGGCTAAGGAATTCTGGGAGTTGAAGTCCACAAGTCTTAAAGTTCCAAGTTTGGAGACCCCTGCTCTAAAGTAAAGCATGGCTGTTTCCGAGCCTGCAGAAACATGACTCTTCCCTGGGAACACTGCCTATCTTTCTCACCTTCCTGGTCTCATTATAGTCTCAAACACAAAATAGTGGCTCTCAGGGAGGAGAAGGAAGAAGGGAAGAAGTCAAAAAAGAGTAGGCTACTCCCTCTTGTAGCCCTGTGACTCCAGCTGGGTCCTTAAAGCTGTCGGAAGTTGCAGAGGTCTTCGTCGCCATCAATTTTGAGCCCCTGCAGCAATGGGAAATCCAGCAAGGCCCCATCCAAGAAAACTGTCTCCTCTTGGAAGCTGGAGGGGGTAGCTCGCTCAGGCTGGTCACTGTGGAACCACAGGTTCTTGTAGGACTTTGGGCTGGGGTTCAGGCTGTGGAGCAGAGGCTGCCTGGAGCTGGAGCGTATATAGATGGTGGGTGAGGCTTCTTGCTGAGTGTGGCAGTTGCCCCCCAACACCTTGGCATACTGAACAGGCTCTGGGTTATTCATGTAGGAGGTTGGCCCCAAGCCCCCAGTTGGCACGGCTCCTTTGGCTTCATGGGCACCAGAGTCGGAGAGGGCTGCTGTGCTGTCCTCCGTGGCTGGGCTGGGCTCACTCTTCCCACAAGAGAGGCACTTCTTCTCATCAGTTTCAATCACCAGGACGGCAGAAACAATGACGGGGCTGAGTTCGCATGCCTTGGGGGCCTGCAAGGTCTCCTGTGGAAAAAGGCAGGACAAGGGACGATTAATTATGGCAGGGTGGCCACTAAGGAAACCTAGTCCTGGCTGAGTCCAAAGGGGTGGGTGGGTTCTGTCCTTAAACACATTCTGTTGGGGATGTTCATTTCCAGCATCTTCATTTAGAGGTAGACTATCATGGGGCAGGAAGGCTTTACAGGTAGTCCTTGTTTACTGACTGCCTTATTTAGTGACTCAGCTTACAACAGTAGACAAAATAGATTTGTGATCTGTCCTCGTACAATACTCACATGGTGGCTATTTGTGTGCTTTGCAACTAGCTTGCCACAAGCAAAGTTAACAGAGAATGCACAAATAAAAGCCAGTTTGATCCAGTGATCAATGTAGCAGGCTAGAAAGAGGGAGACCATGAGTTCAAGTCCTTCCTTAGCAAGGCAGCTAAGGAAGGACTTGAAAGCCAGCCAGCTGGGTGACTTTGGGCCAATCACCAGGTGATAGTGAGTTCTAGTCCTGCCTTAGGCATGGAAGCAGGTTGGGTAACTTGGGGCCAGTCACTCACTCTCACTTTACCTCACAAGGTGGTTGTTGTGGGGAAAATCGGAGGAGAAAGGAGTCTTAGGTATGCTCCCCACCTTGAATTATTTGTAAAAATAATAAAGGTGGGATAGAAACAAACAAATAAAATCATAAGTTGTGGTCATGTAATGTTACACTTAGTGACCAAACAAGAAATCAGGTCATAAGTCTATCATGGTCACATAATTTTCCACTTAGCAATTGCAGGATTCGTCCCAATTGCAGCCACTGCCTTACCCTCTGGCTATACCCTCTGGTATCAGCAAGCAGTCTTCAAGAGACGGGTTCCCTGGAATGGCTCTGGGGAAACTGGGGAGACTCCAGTTCTTACTGAAACTGAGAATCTTGTCAGGTCCCATAGATTCCTATCAGGATGCTACCATTCTGGTGGGGAGGGGGCCTGGGTGCATTCTTTAATTTATAACCTTTTTCCTGGTGCCTGTCTATCCTGTGCTTTGATTTACCTTCCTGGGAATGAAAGGTGGGGGGCATCTGTTTTGTCTCAGCTCCTCAGAACAGCTTCTTATCACCTTCTCAGCCTGCAATTCTCAAAAGATCTTCACACCTGCGGATTGGTCTATTCAACACAGGACTGAGGGGAGGGGTCTCTAACTGTTTTAATCTAATGGAATTGCACCGGAATCCTCAGATCCTGCATTCTTTGTCTTGCTATCACTTTCAATAAAAGATTTCTTTTGAAATGCCAAGTGCTTCAAGAGTTCTACTTTCTTGAGCTGAGAGGAGAGGCAAGTCCTTACATCAAGCAGGATCTGCAAAAGTGGTCAACTCTGAGAAGCACTTGCTCTACCGAGGGGACCCTGCAAGTCATGTCTGAGCAAAGCAGCGAGCACGGAGAGGGAGAGTGCTGGGGTGAAACCTCTAGCACCGCCCAGCCGGGTGCAATATCCAAATGTGCTATCGAAGATGAGGTTGCTCTGAAGCATCCCACAAAACCAAGATGGTTGATTGGAGTGGTGAAGAAAGACAATTGGGATGGAAGAACTAAAGGTGTCACCCTCACCCGAGGTGACTGGCAACCAGGCTGGAAATGTGAGCTGGACACCCTGTGGGAATAGGAGGACCTGGCCGAGGAACCGACCAGGGACGAGTGACTTAAAAGGCACGTCATGCGGTTTGTGATGGAGGCTTCTGAGAACCTGAGAGCTCAGGGGGAATTGGACTGCCAAGAGGGAGGAGGTGAAGCATCAGCATTTTCTCAAAGCTGGATGAGTGAGGCCTATTACAGGGAATCAGGGAAGGGGATGAAAGCTTTATGCAAAACTTTCAAAATGTGAGTTTCACAAAGAGAAGATACACTACCTAGGATACAGAATCTCCCACAAAGGTGTAGAAATGAACCCTGGAAAAGTGCGGGCAGTGGTGGAATGGGCCCCTCTCTGCACATGTAAACAGCTGCAGAGTTTTTTGGGGTTTGCCAACTTCTACTGGCAATTCATCCAGGCTTTCGCACAAATTGCACTTCTAATCACCAACTTACTAAAAACTAAAAGGGGGGAGGGATTAAACCCAAATCAAGGCAGCCGCTGAATTGGATCATGGAATGTCAAGCGGCATTTGAAAACCTAAAGTGGTTGTTCTCAGCAGAACCAGTGCTGAAGCACCCAGACCCAGAAAAACCTTTTGTCATCCAAGCAGATGCGAGCAACATAGCAGTCGGGGCCATCCTCCTCCAAGAGAATGAACAAGGCCAACTACAGCCCTGTGCATACACCTCCAAAAAACTAACAGACACAGATGGGCTGTTTGGAAGAAAGAGGCATATGCTGTTCAATGGGCTCTCCTTACATGGAGATATTTGTTGGAAGGGAATAAAATCCCCTTCCAGGTCTGGACTGACCACAAAAGTCTGGAGGCTTTAAGACCACACGGAAACTGTCCCCAAAGCAAGTATGCTGGGCCCAGTATTTCAAGTGCTTCGACTTCACTCTCAAATACCTCCCTGGGGGAAAGAACTTCCTAGCCGATGCCCTATCCAGAATGCCCCAGTACAATAGCACCAAGTCAGAAATAGTCAAGCTCTTGCTCCCAGCTTCCCAGCTAGTCACTAAAGTAATGTCCAGGGCACAAGAAAAGCTGGACCTACCAACTGACAATGCTACCACACAAGCATTCAAACAGGCACTCCTCATAGATGACTGGTTCCAGGTGCATTAAAAACACTTGTTTGCTAAAAGACGGCCTGGCATGGATGGGAGGGAGGGAAAATGTATGTTCCAGCTAGCCAGAGACCCAACCTCATGAAAGGCTGCCACAATTCAAAGCTAGCTGGCCACTTTCAATTTGTAAAAACACTGCACTTGATAAAAAGGCAATTCTGGTGGCCTTCCTTGAAGAAAGACAGAAAGCTACGTGGCCAGTTGTCCTGTCTGTGTAGCCACAATGAGAATGCAAGAAAAAACCCCAGGGCTACTGCAAACAGTAGCCAAACCATCAGCACCATGGAGAGAGATCTCTGGATTTCATAATAGAACTGTTGGACAGTGTAGGAAACAGTGCCATTTGGGTAGTGACAGACCTGTTTTCCAAGCAGGTCCACTTCATACCTTGCCAGAAAATCCCCACTGTCAGAACTCTAGCCAAAATGTTCCTAAACCAGATATATTGATTGTACGGAGCCCCCTAGAGGATTATATCTCACCATGGGGGTGGGGGGTGGGGGTCCAATTCACATCAAAGTTCTGGAGAGCTTTCCTAAGTCTTCTGGGTACTGATCAAGGCCTGAGTTCTGTCATCATCCTCAAACGAATAGGGGGATAGAACGAATGAATGGGGTTCTAGAGCAGTATCTAAGGTTGCTTCATCAACTACCAACAAGATAATTGTACCGACCTCTTGCCTTTTGCAGAAGTTGTTTATAATAATGCAGTGCACTCCAGCAGTGGATTCACCCCATTTAGAATTGCCACCAGCCAGGAATTCAACCCAATGCCAGAACTACCAGCAGAAGAACCCACAGTACCCTCCCTTAAGGAGTGGATACATCAACTGCAAAACACCTGGATGGTAGTAAGGAAAGCACACAGTGATGCTAGAGCAGCGTTCAAAGCACAGGCTGATAAGAAAGGAACAGAACCTAAACCATTTAAAATAGGGGACAGGGTATACCTCTCCACCAAAATTCTACAATCCTTACAACTCTCCAAGAAATTAGGACCAAAATACATAGGACCTTTCCCCATTACCTGAATTATAAATCTGGTGACAGTTGAATTACTACTACCAAAAACCCTCAGGCAAGTGCACCCTGTATTTCACTGCAGCTTGCTGAAACCAGAAATCTCCCCGCTCAGGCAACCTGAGAAAGCACCACCTCCTCCTATTATGGTCGAAGGAGAACAACACTTTGAGATCAAGGAAATCCCTGACTCATGCACACACCATGGTGCCATGCAATACTTAGTATCCTGGAAGCACTTGCCTCCATCCCAAAATGAGTGGGTAGCTAAGAAACATGTCAGAGCCTCCACGTTACTGAGACAATTTCATGCCCAATATCTTGATAAACCTAACTAAACAATTGCTCTGTATCTCCCCTTCTGTTTCCTTTCCAGGTGGACTTCTCCTTCTCCTAGTGAGGCAGCATGTCAGGTCCCATAGATCCCTATCGGGATGCTGCCATTCTGGTGGGGAGGGGCCTGGAGGCATTCCTCAGTTTCTAACCTTCCTGGTGTGTGTTTGGCCTATGCTTTGATTTACCTTCCTGGGAACGAAAGGGGGGAGGGCCATCTGTTTTGTCTCAGCTCCGGAGCCTCCAGCAAGTGACACCTGAGAATAGCTTCTTATCACCTTCTCAGCCTGCGATTCTCAAAACATCTCCATTCGTGTGGACTGGCTTATTCAACACCGGATTGAGGGGAGGGGTCTCTAACTGTTTTAATCTAATGGAATTTGCACGTGAATCCTCAGTTCCTGCATTCTTTATCTTGCTATCACTTTCCTTTCAATAAAAATTTCCTTTGGAAATGCCAATTGTTTCAAGAGTTCTACTTTCTTGAGCGGAGAGGAGAGGCAAGGCCTTACAGAATCACTTACACTCTCTCAGCCCAGCCTGCTTCATGTGGTCATTATAAGAGTAAAAGGAAAGCACCCCACTTAACCTCCTAAGAAAAGACTGGATACAAATACATACATAAACTGAAATAAAGCTCCTTTAGCCTATGCAAACTCTGCTTTGCAACTGATCTGGGCTGTATTTTATCTGTAGATACCCTTATTATCTCTCTATGCAAAACTCATTAGCACTGAATGATAAGGCATTTTGGCCCAGTATTTTGTATGAACGCCACTCAAGTAATTAGTTTGTGGCTCAGCATGTTGTATGAACCCAGAAAATGAGGTTAATTGAGCTGTCAATCAGAACACACATATTTTGCAAATCCAGCAAATGAAAGTGAGCAGGGTCACTCATGCAGTGGTGCCAATGCATCTGGCTGGATGGAAGGTTCATAAAGCAGCAGCAGCTGCTGTAGAAGGAAGAGCAGCCATTTGTCTCAGAAGCTTCCAGATTTACCTCCTGTAGAACAGTGGGGGCCCATTTGCCCAGGCTGCTGTTGGCTGGGTCAGGGACACTGGGCCAGAACTGCGTCTTCATCCTGAGGGTGAGTTGGGGAGAACAGGGGGAGAGAGAAGCACCTGGTTAGTCTGGAGCTCTGATGGCCAGAGAGAAGCTCTACACCCTGATATTGGCTACTCCCTGTTGTGCTCCTGTCTAATATGTGAATCAACATAACCTGTCAACACAACACATCAACACAGATAATTGGAACATGGGTCAGGGAATTTTCTCTCAGGAGAAATAGCTCCTTAGGAGGGAAATTCTGCCATACATACATCATCATTTATCTCTCTCTATATATAGTCACTCTCTCACACAGTCACTTCTCTTAGCCCAACCCAGCTCCTACAGTTTTTGTTGTGGGGAAAACAGGAGGAGGAAGGGCTATTCAGTATGTTTGCTGCCTTATAAAGTAATAAAAGTGGGATCTGTGCGTCTATGTGACTGAGTGAGTTTGGCGTCTTTACACATTCTGGGTCCTACATATGACCTCTGATTTGGCAAGTATTCTTTGGTTTCATACTAGCATCTTTTGTTTTTTCAGCTTTTAGATAAGTAAATTCTTGAAAATATTTAATGGCATTTAGTGCTCCCCACAAATCGTGGCACCAGTTGCTGCTCATTGTTGGAGCCTCTCCTAAACTCCTCCTCCTTGCCTTGTTTCATGATTGGATGTCAAGAGGAGCTGATCTCAGTTTGAAGGAAACATTATCATGTTCCCTTCCCCCATGCTGCTAGCCTTTCCTTCCTGGACTTGGCTAACCCTAAGTACCCCATGAAACAGGGAAATGTTCTGGCATAGATTGACAAAAACCCCTAGAGAAGATGTGGGAGTGAAGTCCATGCATGCCACCTTACTCTCTTTCAAAGAAGAACTTGTCCAATCCTCTCTGCCTGCCACCTTCCACCTTCACATCCAAAGGTGTGCAGCTATGGTCTTTGCCCTCCCTCCTCCTTTGTTGCTAGAGAATTTTTTTTTCTGCTTTGCCTCTGGCCCCCACCCTACTCTTTCTGGCTGGGTCTCTCTGCTATCTCCTACGCTTGTCCATGGGAGTCTAAATTCAGGTGACAAAGTGACGCTCTACAGCTTCTGACTTGCTCCTCCACGTACCTTTTGCTCTTCTGAAAGCAGATGACCATGCCAATTATCATGGCCAAGAGCAGCCCAATGAGTAAGTACACAATGGTGATATCCAGGTATTCTGGAAGAGAGAGCAAGGTGTTGGATTTGGGTGGATTAGTGACCATCTCCCACACATGGAACTAAAGTGGAACCCTGCAGTGGGCCCAGTTCAGAGACTACATGCCCATAAGCCAACTGGCTGCATTGTTGTGTCTGCTGGTCTTTGACCAAAGTAAAAATGAACTAGCACTTCATCAAGTGATACTTTGTAGGTGTAAAAATGAATGTGGAAGAATGAGGTTGTGCAATTTACAGGTAGTCCTTGACTTATGACCACAATTGACCCCAATATTCATGTGGCCATGAAACAGTTCTTAAGTGAGTTTTGCCCAATTTTACAACTTTCCTTGCCACAATTGGCGAGTATTAAGTGAATCACTGCAGTGCAGTTGTTAAGTCAGTAACATGGTTTTTAAATGAATCTGGCTTGCCCATTGATTTTGTTCGTCAGAAGCTTACAAAAAGTGATCACATAATCCTGGCATATTGACCATCGTAAATATAAGCCAGTTGCCAAGCATCTAAATCTTGATCACGTGACCATGGGAATGTTGCAACTAGTAAGTGTGAAAAACGTTCATGTCACTTTTTTCAGTGCCGTTGTAATTTTGAAAAGTCAGTAAATGAATTGTTGTAAGTCAAGGGCTATTTGTATTTACACAGATGGGCTTGTAACAACTGTTGGATGCGATTAGGAAGCCCTGAAGGAAGTGGCCCCAACTAACCACTTCCTTTGAGGCTGAGAGTCCCCAGAGAATAGCTATGGAGAAAATTCCATAACTCTTCAAGAATGCAATCTCTTTGGAATGTTCAGGGAGAAAATATAATCTTGTTTGCCTCTCTTAAGGCCTTTGGTTGTTCCTTTCACAGTAAGAACAGCAACATAAAAATATTTTTTGAAGGCAAAAGGTTGAACAGGTTTCAATCTTGTGAATTGCTGATGCCTCCCAAAAGTTCTCAAAAGCAGGGGTCTCCAAACTTGCCCACTTTAAGACTTGGGGACCAACTCTCAGAATTCCCTAGCCAGCCAGTCTCCAAGCCTTAAAGTGGCCAGATTTGGAGACCCCAGCTGAAAAGCACCAGGAGAATGGGAGAATTGGGCTACAACTGACTCTCCCATTCAAGTGAGCCAGGCACACGGACCAGGGAGGACAAAGGAACATTTTTATGAGGCACTGAATCAGAACAACGAGCCATCTTTAGCCAACCATTCTGTATATCCATTTTTGTTAAATTTTTAAATCTCAAGACCCCTTCTCACTTTTGAAAATTATGAAGGACCCCAAAAGAGCTTTTGTTCGTACCGGTTATATTTATCAGTATATACCGTATTAAAATTTTAAATTGTGCATTTGTAGGTTACTAAACAAAATAAAATTAACAATGTGAAGCAGTCTAGTGCTATTGCTGTCTTCAATATCTAGCAAATAATTTAAATTTTTGTGGACCTGTGAAATGCTGTGGAGGGACCTCCAGGGCTGCTTGGACCACACTTTAAGAAACACATGTAGGTGGGGGGGAAAATGAAACTTTGATTTGGGGTTTGGCTGTTGTTATTATAGAAATGGCTAGTATATATTATCTCTAAGTAAAAAGTTGTTCTGTATGTTATTACCTTATTTTACTGCGCCGAAAAGAGGTGGAAGTCAATGCTTTTCTTTTCCTTCTCTTCTTTACTTTACCCTATCCCCCTTTTCCCATTATTTTATTTTTCCTTTTTATATCTGCATTTTATATTTTGATAGATTAATAGAAATATATTCAAAGAAACACTGCTGCAGCATGCAAAAGGAATGGCTGGGAAGGGCAAGAGGCAGGGGGCGAGGTGGTGGTGGCATGAGAAAATGCATCAGGGAGGCTTTCCTTAGTTCACATGAGGAGAAAGGGAGGGAGGAAGAAACACACTCCAACCTGCAAGATTCTGTTCCTAGAGCTGTTACAGTAAAAGTAACACTTGCCTAAGTGGCCTTGATTTCTTAGTCTAGTCTTGTAGGGCTGATGTACAGACAGTCCTTGACTTACAACCATTTGTTCAGCGCTGCAACAGCCACACTGTCATATGAGCAAAATCTGGGTGCATGGCAGCCTGCCCACATTTATAACTGCAGGGGCGCTGCAATTCTGCCCCCCCCAAGTTTAGGCTGCCCTGCACAATGGCATTTGGCAGTATCAAGGCTGGGGCTGAACCAGGGCCCAGGGCCTTCAGCAATACCAGCCAGATTTTCCAAGCTTTGCTTGATTTAGAGAATGAAGTGTCCAAAGCACCACAAGAATGCTGGAGGTGATGGTAAATGGTCTAGACTGTGGAAGGCCCCAGGCCCCCCTTCTAGGCCCACCCCCAGCACTGCCCCCAGTGAGTGCTGTACTGCAGCGTCAGGCTGGGGTGGCTTTGTACCACACTCAGCACCCCCAACTCACAGGCAGCTTGTGCCAGACCTCCCACAGCATCACCCACACCCCCTGAGATAGCCCCATGCTTCTTACCCAGGACTCAGCTAAACCATTATTAACCATCACAACCAGGAGTGCTGGGGTAGCAGTCATAGAGAGAAATGGACATGTAATGTCTGTCAACAATCACTTTGCTCAACAACCAAGTTAGGGTCCCAACTGTAGTTGTACATCAAGAACTATTTGCATCCTTTACACCTCTAGGAAAATCCTACACTCTCAAATGGCTAATTGACTTATAGGCCTAATAATTCTGGCTTTCCATTTCCATGGCCCCAGTTAACTTTCCCAACCCCAAACGGCCAGGATTTTCCTTACCCATGTCCTTGGTGGTGATCACAAGGCTGGTCCCATTGGTGCTCCCACCCATTGTAGAGGCCATGAGATGCAGGCTGTACATCCTTGAAGGCCGAAGACCTGAGATGGTCAGGGTGTCTACAGAAGCATTCACAGCAACACCTGAAGAAAAAAGTTGGCAATACTTTGCTATTGTTTCAGAAGCCAAAAGGAAGGCAGTAGAATAATTATGATGGAAGGCATCATTCTGTTCTTCAGACTCCTCCTAAAGGTTCCTCTCTTTGCTTGTGGTGATTAGGTGAGGCACAAACAGCACCTTTTTTTTTTTTTTGATTTATATGCCGCCCTTCTCCGGAGACTCAGGGCGGCTTACAATGCGTTAAGCAATAGCCT
>JANHZT010006104.1:13799-24081 GCA_032468215.1 Stegonotus admiraltiensis
GGCCCACAATTTAAAACCTAATTTAAAATCCCCCAAGTTTAAAACCAAATAAACCCAACAATTTAAAACAAAATCAAAAAATATACTGAGTAGTCTTCATATATATTTGGCTATTTTTGCATGTCACTTTTAAAAATTGTTTTGCCTGTAAGACGATTTCCTCCCAACAGGACAGTGACGGAAATTAATTATTGTGATTTGATTTTTCCATATTTTTAGTTGTTAATTTTTTCAAAAGCAGTCATGGTCCTGACCCATTTTTTAGACTAGGCCCCTTCAATGTCCAAGTGTAGCTCTTGGTCCCCCAAACTGCAGACCCCAAACTAAGTTGTAATAGTAATTTTATATATTAAAGTTGAATTTATCTGTTTTACTCCATGCCCTCACACATTAAGTTTCCTATGAGAACCATTCCTTACTATCGTGGGAAAAATAATCCATATGAACAGACACACACCATAAAATGCTGCTGCTTTCCTAAGCTACTGCCAAAAAATAGAAAGCAAAATTTCAAAAGACAGGAAAATGCAGGAAAAGAGAATGAGAGCCTAAGCATATGGAGCCAAGAAGGAATTTAAATAATCATATAATACAAATAAAATCTAGGCTTAACTCCATTACAATTTCAAGGAAAAACCCTACCATTAATGTGCATTCCTCCTATCTCCAAATTATATAAGCCTCTATACACTTTGCAATCATACTTCATGCAACTCTACGATGTAGAGCAAAGCAATATTTTCAGAGTGTCTGAAGATTCAGAATATATACCTTCAGGAAATTCAGAAAAAGGTAATATAAAGTGTCCAGGGTCATGTCATTTTACTGACCTCGGAAGGATGGAAGGCTGAATCAACCTTGACTCAGGATCAGTCAGGATCGAACTCTAGGATGTGGGCAGAGTTAGTCTGAAATAATCTCTTAGCAATCGCCTTCCAGAGGTTGCTGAAATACAGATCCCAGCATCCCACCCAATTGGCCATGCTGGTTTGGGGTACTAGGGATTACTGTTCAGTAAAAATGAAAGCTGAGATTTCCCTTATCCTTAATTTAGCAAAATGAAATGACTCATAAATCTTTTATGTACGCTGTAGTTATTTTTCTTAAAAGTAAGCTTATACTTATATGGTCACTTTAGTATAAAACGCATGCATTTAAAATGAGATATTTACTTATTAAGTTACAATTCATGCATATTTTAAAAATTTGTTTAAAAATGTAAAAATAACAATAGTAAAGGAATAAAACAATGAAAATTAACAGTGGAACTACAATAATGTGAAATTAAAAATATGAGCGGAGGGGGCGCAGGAGGTGCTGGGGAAGGTAGAGTCAAGTAGTTAGTCTAATCTACTAAATCATGATCAAGTGCTTTCCTGCTTTGAGGATCATTTTGAGAATGATCATGAATGATCTCTGGGATTTTTTGCAAGCTCAATTATTGAAATAAAGTATTATCCCATTTTTAATATCTTGATTATGGGAATCATCTTGATTTTTAACAGTTAATCATAAGTCTTCCTGTTTTTATCAGTTTGGATATTACTTTTTTGTGAATATGTGTCTACTTCACTGATGCTACAGTATGCAAAAAGGCAAAACTCACTTGTAACAGTGTTCCATGAACTGCATTCTGTCGTATACAAGGATCAGTGCTATCTGGAAGGCTGGCTAACAAAGAAGCTACTGTCTGTGGCACCAAATTTAGCATAACAAAGGGAACAAGGGCTCTTCCAGCCAGTTCACGTGAACGGTACACAGGAGAGTTACCACATCTAGAAGTCAGGAGACAGAAAGGCAGAATTTTTCAGATCTCATGCATACGGAAGGTATGTCAAGAACAGTATTTATAATGAAATATTCATCATAATGAATAATGAAAATATTTATGCAATCCTTACAAATGCATACATTCCATCCAAAAATGATTTGTGAAATGCGTAAATGGTTTATATACATAGCACTTACCATCTTTGATAAACCTTATCAGATATGGGGATTATAATAATAGCTTTGTTTTGAACTGACTGGAGCTTTTCGTTGATTTCAGTTTGCATACTTCTAGCGTGCCACAAGATGGCACTACTTGAATTGTATTTTAATTGTGTATTTTATTTATGTGAATTATACTCACCTGAAATCTATACTTTTCACCACAGAGATATACTGGTGATTAATATATAATGAATACCACTCAAGGTGTCAATTTAAAAAAAAATGTTTATATCACAAATCCCACCTAGCAATAAATAGACGACACCATGATAAAGACAAGTTCTAAAAAGGCATGGCAGCTGGCCTAAATTCAACTAGGCAGATGATACCTGTTAGAGGTAAGGAGAGACATAACTCCCTTTTAAGGGGTATTTTTTATTGTGCCAGTAAAAGTAATATAAGATAAAGATGCCCTTACAGCCAAAATAATTTTGTTTCCTGTGAAATGGATACAGAACAAGAATCCCCATAGCCAGTACCTGCTTTGAGTTGCTACCAATTTCCTGTATTGGACTGCATAGAACAAAAAACAACTTTCATCATTCTACATGAAGCCTATCTTCTGCCATATAATAATTTATTAATAATACAGGTAGTCCCCAGCTTACAACAGTTCGTTTACTAACCATTTGAAGTTACAACAGCAACGAAAAAAAGTGGCATGACCATTTTTCACACTTATGACCGTTGCAGCATTTCCATGATCATGTGATTTACATTCGGATTCTTGACAAGTGGTTCATATTTATGATGGTTACAATGTCCCGGGATCATGTGATCACTTTTGTGACCTTCTGACAAGCAAAGTCGATGGAGAAGCCAGATTCATTTAACAACTGTGTTACTAATTTAACAACTGAAGTGATTCACTTAACAAACTTGACAAGAAAGATCGTAAAAAGGGGCAAAACTCACTTAACAGATTTCTCACTTAGCAACATAAATTTGGGGCTCAATTGTAGTCATAAGTCGAGGACTAATGCCGTATGGGCAATCTTCATTTTAATTGTTGGACCATATTTCATTTAGAGGACCTCATTATTTTGTACATATTTTAAAATCAGCAGGTTTATAGGTTCAGTACAATACAACTTCTGAAAATATGGTCCTTACTGGTATGAGATTCATGTGCTCCTGATAATAGCAGAAAAAAGAAATTCTGCTTGCACCACAAATATATTAGAAAATAGTCACTAAAATATGAGGTACACGTTACAATGCTAACACAATATTGCACTTGCTTTAATGTAGGCGTTCTTCCATTTCATTTATTGGCTTATTTGTAGAAGTACATACCATGTGGAAAGAAAATGAGCAGCTTAGCAAAAGGATTAATTAAAATGAATAGCATTTTACCACAACAGTGCAATACAATTTATCTTAAAATGCTCCCATATTTAAGCTATATTATCCCTATTTATATTTAACAGGTTTTTGTAGATGTTTCTTTTCAAATACAATTAACTCTGACATGATTGCTAATGTTTAGTTTCTAATTAGCAGTAACTGTACACTCAAGAATGCCATTTTTTCTCTTCACAATCATTTACAAATGATGATTTCCCAAAGGAATCTGGCTTCAGTTCAGGAGAAAGAATGGAAAATGGGAACAGTGCCAGTGTTTGTGACTGCCAGATATTTTGTCAAAAGGTACTTTCCAAAAGCATGATTCAGAGAGCTTTTTTTTTTCATAACCACTCTAGAGCTACATTCCACTGTATTTAATTGCATTAGTCTCATTTCACTAACATAATCAAATACACACCATAGGTCAAGTAACTTGATTTAGTGTGTTTTATTAAAGACATTTTTAAACAGAAGCATAAGCATTCAGAAATCTAAAATTATTTATTACATAATGGCAAATTAAATACAGGTGTGAGTATAACAGTATAATGCATTAAGGAAAAACTAAAATAATTTCAAATTAAGTGCTTAATACTGCAAACACAGAGCTATATAAAACAGGTCTTTATTCCATGTCATGAAATGCCTCTCAGAAATATAAAATTAAGCAATATATGGCACTGTCTGAATATTTTTCCTTTTTTTTTCCTATGCCACTTCTTTCTCATTCAGTTCTATTCCCAGGCTCAATTTTTCTTCTTGAACTACAAATAACCAAGCCAAGAAGGTAGAAACCTTCTTTTTCCATGCATGTATTTTGCCTTTCCTCCAAGAGAAGTTACCCTTCTCTTTGGTGTCAAACTCAAGGGTGTTTAAATGTGGCCTGTGGGGCCGACCTGGAAATAGCAAAGGACTGGCCCGCAGTGCCTCTGGCAGCCAAAACGGGGTGCTGCAACAGGCCGTGCAGGCCGAAAATGGTGCATGTGGAGGCTGAGTGTGGCTCCCACACACAGCTCCCACGCACCCCCTTTTTGGTCTGCACAGCCTCTTGCAGCACCCTGCCAGCCAAAATAGGATGCAGGGGGCCATGCACAGCCCCCCCGCACCGCATTTTGGCTGGCAGGGTGCTGCAGGAGGTTGTCAGTCCAGTCTCCACATGCCCCAGGCCGGCCCGCGGAGGAGAACTACAATGCTGATTCGGCCCTCAAAGAAATCCAGTTTGACACCCCTGCCCCAGACATATGAACATGTCCTGTACACCTAGAGACAAATTTGCACCTTATTAGGAATTGTTTTAGACACAATCAAGTACTCATTTCAATTGTTTATTTGTTTATTATGCCACCCATCTTATGGATTCAGTGACTCTGAACAGCTTACAATAATAATTGCTTCTTTATGTCAGATAGAGGAAGATATACGCTGTACAACCTTTTGGATTTATTTCCCAAAATGAGATTCCAGGCATACAAGATTGTGAACAAAGAGCCCCATGCAACTATCTAAAGCAGCTTTATCTTTTCCTAAGAGTTAAATGCCAAATAAAAAACTGAATGTGGGTTATTCTTACGAAACACATTTAAAATTTGCTTGGATTTCTTTTTTAAAGTATTCATAACTTCTTGGGGGGGGGTCTCTCTTTCTCACTGATCTGAATGAAATCTAGAGGGAAGTTGGATTATTATTAAAAGATGAAGTGTGCCAAATTTCAAGAAACAAGCATGAATTGTTGGCAGTGAGACTATGAAATGAAAGTTGGAGCCCCAAAAAAGTACAGAAACCAAGAACAGCATAAGCAACCAGCAAAGTCAATTGCATACAGCACTAATCAGGACACAACCTGTAGCAAAACTATCCTCGTTTTTTTTAATCTGTATTGTATTATCTGATCAAAAAAGACTCATTAATCTTAAAGCACAATTGTTTCATCTGTACTGGAATATTGGTTTCAATAACTTAACAGGGGAAGGAAGGGAGGAAGGATATAGCTGTCTAGATACAAGTCTATAGTGAAGTGGACTGGAGAAATACATTTCATTATTTACCAGCAAGGAATTCCACCTTTTGATTGCTCCTGTATTCCATTCAATTATTCTTTGTGAGAAATTACCAGACATAAATTTATTGAGCAAAAGTAGAAAGAAAAAAAGGCGTCACTGCATAATAGTCCAGCAGATGTAAACAAGTCATAAAACTTCAGGTTGGGTTGCCTATTTTTGCTTCCTTGTTATTAAAGTCACAAAGAAGTCATTCAACAACAGTGTATCTGATTCTGGAGTTCCTGTCTGTAAAACATACTATTTCCTTCTGGCAGTTCACAGTAAACATAGGAAATTATTTGAATTGTCAAATAAAGTCTCCCAAGAATAAAAGGTGCTAATAGCAACCATGGTTCCTTCATGTTAAAAAATACCAACAATAAATCTAGACTTAACAAGACTGGATTACAATGAAATCTCTCTATGATCTTTCTTCTCACTGAAACTGACTTGGAAGGTTTTTCATTTCCCCTTAAAATTGCTCTGAAGGGACTTGCCTTTTTAAAGTGAATAAACAAAGCAAATCAGACAGGCTTTATCATGCAACACCTGTAAATTCTTGAGGTAAAAGCATAAAGGTTGTAATGAAGTAAATGCTCTGTTTGTGTTGTCTGCATTTAACCTTTGCTTTCTCAGAAAAAACTTTAAAGTATGTCATGCCTGAGCATGAAAAAAATAAGCATATTGCCCACATAAGACTTCCCTGAAATCCTGGTAGCCCTGAAGAATCCTTCTGTTGGCTGAAGAAATGTTGCTTGTCCTAAGATGTCTACGTAATACAATACACTATATAGATGAAATGCAATTTCATCCGAGCAATTTTCTCTATTCATATCTCTGTAATTTACAATATACAGAATATACTATTAACCTGATAAAAATCAGGTGAATGTCGTGTAATAATTAACTACTCCTTTAAAGGCTGATTGGGATATAGACTCTACTTTCAGAAGCTGTAGGTGTCTCCATATTTGCTGCTGGACAACACAAATGGGAAAATACTATTTTGCTTACCTATCTAATTTGTAAAGCTCCCTGAATATAGAAGTCTTATTTATGGTCTTCCAACTAACTGGAGAGTCCTGGTCCAGATGAGGAAATCCTTTGATCCAAATTATCTCTATATATTCTTATTTAGATAGTATAAATTTATAATTCAGGAATCTGTAATAGGGTACAGAGTCCATTAGAGAGAAAAAAAGAGAGAAAAGGCAGGACTGAATTTCTCACTGCCTTTGAACCTAGAAAACTGCTGGGACACACCACCGCTTCAATATCTCATTTAGTAAAGCTAGAGCCAATACAATCTTCTTGAAAAAGGCTGGCAAGCTTTTTCTCTAAAGGGCCAGATCTCGCTCTCTCTGACTCTGCAAGCATGACTGGCAGGTCTGCAAGCCAAGGAGGATGGTGCAAGTTCACAAGGAAAGATGCCACTAATGGTCTGCTGCCACTGCTGTTCCAAACACTCTGCCCCCACCCCTCATTCCTTGCTCCAGAAACTCAGCTGTGGCTTGGGCCTGACTATCTGCTGCCCACCCACCATTCTATTCTTAGCTTGAAGAGCTAAAAAAAAGTAAGTTGTGGCTGTGGAATTCTGGCAGTTGGGCTCTCTACCTTAAAGTTGTTCAAGTTGGGAAACACTGAACTAGATATTTATTGCATTTCACAGAGCTCATTTCTCCATACCAATATGAGTTCAATTACCTTTGTTTTGCAATTTGTTAAAGCCATATGGAATTTATTACATTTTTTCTTTTTTAACTATTTCATTGGTTTTCTTCACAATAAAGGGTAATTCTGCCAACTTGAGGCTATTTCAAAACTAATATAAAACAAACAAAAGCAATTGCTTTTTTGTTATAATTATTTTACTGATGTCAACAATAGAAATATGAAGTACATGAGAACCTTACTCAGCGATAGGCGACTTTAGGAAAAACATTATTTAGGGTGACCAATGTTTTCCACTGAGGAAAACCCCAAATATACAGATCCAAAGCAATGAGCAACAGTGACGCTGATTCAACAGAATAGTCAAGTTTGAATGTGATTATTCACTTTTCCCAATAGAAACTAAGGTTTAATAAACAGTGGAATGGACTAGATGAGGTTGACTCTTTCTCAGTGGAAGATCACATAGTCTACATTTTGTTTCCCATTAGCTCATAAGAATTTTAAGCAACAAACACAAAGAACATGTTATTTACTCCTGATTCAGAGCCTTGTAACTGCTCTTACTGACTGAGAATCTTAAACATGTGTAGCACATTTTGTTAAGAGAACATGGGGCCTGCAAACAGATTCATCTTTTAAGATTAAATTTCAAGGAATCTGACTTGGCTCTCTCCACTGTTATAACTTTCCCCTTCCCCTACATAAGAAGGTTTATCTTGGAGGTAAATAAAAATAGGACTATGCAAATATTCAAGACAAATATATGAACCATTGAACCATAGGCATTCAAACTGAACTAACTAACCCCATTAGTATTTAAGTCAATCTTAAATGGGATCACTCATTTCTGACTCCCATAATGAGCTAAAACAAAATGCAACAGATTACAAAGTCACAAAATTACCATTGGAATATTTTGTATACATACACACACACACATACATACATATAGTTGCACTCAGAATTATATCATGTATAGTTGACTCTGAAACATATTATCTATTCAACCTGGCACAATCTTAATTTACTTTCTATTTTTAAACAAAATAAAACAGAAGTCAAGGGCAATGCTATTTGCACATTTCTCAAGGTGAGATACGACTCGCCTCAGCAAACAAATAGCTAATCAAGTTACAACATCCAAATCCACAGTCCATATTTATATTTCTATCAATATTGACCAAGTTGAAAAGATAAAAACTCCATGTTTGAAGCATAACATCATCTAGTTTCAAGCCCCTTCATTAAATATTGGCTCTGCCACCCCTAAAAGCTATTTAGATAAAACATCTTAACTTGCTTTAAAAGCAAAAAGTCATGGTTTTAAGTTGACAAATTACTAAGCATTTATTGACATTAATTATTTCCTTTACATATTTTATAACCTCACAAGGCTGAAAATTAACAGCTTTTGCATTACTTTTAATCAAATATTGCATATTAGAACTAATGCCAGGTTGCCCTATCAAAATATTTTTCCATTCTTTCTTAATGCAATTTATGAATGAGCTAGTGTGTGGCATAAGCTATAGATTATGACTTAGTGATGCACGTCATCTGTCTCTTGACAGGAAAAAGTATATTTTAGCCCCTTTGCCCAATGCTACCATTACGCCAAAAAAAAATATTAGCAGGTATTCAATCTGACAGCCATACAGACGACCCTAAACATTTGGGACCATTAAGATTCTCATATACAGGATGAGAAACACAATATCAAGATAATGGGAAGTGATATGATCACTCTATGTTGCACTTCAGTTCTGTGTCTAGTTCTTGACAACACAGTAAAAGAACACTGAGAAACTGTAGTTTGTATAAAACATTATACAAAGATCACTTAAAGGAACCTGATAAGTTTAGCTTAAAGAAGAAAAAAAGCTAAGCAGAGACATGATAGCAGTCTTCCAATATATGATGGAATGTATTACAGGGTAGAGGAGATGGAAAAATTCTCCATAGCACTTGTAGGAAAGACAAAGGTTGTGAGAGGAAGTCAAAAGGGAGAGAGACAATCTTGAAATAAGGAGAAATTTCCTAACTACAAGAGATATTAAGCGATGGAACAGCTCCATCACAGAGCTGATTAGACAGCAATTTGTCTGGAATGGTCTGAAGATTCTTACCCTGGTCAGGATATTGAACTAGAAGCCCTTCTCAATCCCTTCCAACAGGATTCAATGATTCATA
This sequence comes from Stegonotus admiraltiensis, assembly GCA_032468215.1. Classification (NCBI taxonomy): domain Eukaryota; kingdom Metazoa; phylum Chordata; class Lepidosauria; order Squamata; family Colubridae; genus Stegonotus; species Stegonotus admiraltiensis. The sequence continues at coordinate 23,045 of JANHZT010006104.1, forward strand.
GTATTCAGTGGAAAACGGTATTTTTTAAATATCGTTTATTCCTGATTGTTTCTGCCATTCTATATTTCTAATTGCCATTCTTTATTTGACATTCTTTCTCTCTTAAGCAATTGCTTGATCTTTTGGGTCTTCCTTGTTATTTTGATATGTTTTTAATCTCTTGTACACTGCCCCAAATTACTCTGGGATTGAAATTAATCAGAAATTAATTCAATAAACGAAAAAATGAAGAATTGAATGAAATTATTGCTTCATGGAATTCAAAGGGGCCATTTAAACACCCTGCTCTATATAGGATTTCAAATTAAAGCAAACACAGTAGATGGCTAATGAAGCCCCACTTGAACACCATCCAACAAACAGGAGCCAACATCATTCTGGGTTGCTCTTATTTTGGGGAATTTTTTTCTAATATGCAATTAATAAGTGCCTTTGACTCTTCCTTCTATTGATTAAAATTAGCAATAACCAATAAATTAATTTAAATGTTTGCTTTTAAAACCAATTAAAGTTGAGCCCTATTTAAGAACTACAGCCCATCATGCAATGGAACTAAGACCATGTTGAAAGCATAATACCTGTAGCAAAACCTACAGCAAACAATGAATCAATCAAAATAAATGCATGGTAAATCAGAATTAACCAGCATTTAAAAGAGAAGGTAGAAATCCACATGTAGTAAAAACAGACCAAAACTGCTAACAAATAAGGACATATAGTGTTCCATGCACTAGAGACAGAAAAATAGGAAGAACCAATCATGTGGTATTTACATTTATGGTAAACATGCTTACATCCAGTATCTACTAGATTAAAATGTAATTTTAATATCATAATGAATAAGAGTTGTCTCATTTAATAACGAGAACCAAGTAATTTTACCACACAAATTACCGAGATTTGTGACTAAAATGATTTATGCATAATTATTTAGAACACAGCAAGTTTTAATTCAATGCGGGTCTGGATGGGGAGGAACAGGCTTCGACTCAACCCCTCCAAGACCGAGTGGCTGTGGCTTCCGGCATCCTGGTATA
>JANHZT010006106.1:21679-33447 GCA_032468215.1 Stegonotus admiraltiensis
GGTGAGAATTGAACTCGCAGTAATTGCAGGCAGCTGGAACTAATACTCTCTTTAACAAGAGCATTAGTCTGCTACGCCACACAGGCTCCTAACACAACCCCGTGGACCATAGCAGGCTAGGTCTCCCAGCCCTCCACTGTCTCCCAGATAAATGGTAAGCCACTTCAATTGGAACTAGGGAAACTTATTCTTTAGGTTTATTTAAAAAAAAAATAATTCTGGCATGTTATTGCAGTAAGGGATGAAAAGGGAGGAGAGCCTTTCTTTCTAATAATAAGCAGAAAGCTTTTGTTCAGCCTGTTCATGGCAGATACAGTATATGAATCAGGTTTCTGCAATTTGATTCCCACTTGTGATGCAGCTGAGTCAGGGAGCCAAATTATCAGTTTTATTGCCAAGCTCAGCATGGGAGAAAGGCAGAGCATGGAAATTTGGTTTGCCCTGCTCTCCTGCTGCCCAAACAGATGCCAGGTGGCCTTGCCAACAGTTTGCTGCTCAATCTGACATTTCAGCCCGGTCAGTAAAATACAGACAGCCTTCTTTCCCCCTCACTGACTTTAGTTCCAAAGACGGTGAACAACATTCCAGCTGGACGTATTGGTAATTAAGGGGTCCTGATTGATTGTTGAGCTTGATTGTTTCCTTGCAGACGTTTCTTTACCAAACTAGGTAACATCATCAATGCTAGGCTTGTCACCACTAGCACTGATCTCAGAGGACTATGAAGATTCTCAATCATCCAGATTGTGGTTGTCCCGAAGGTACTTTTCCAAAAGGCAACTGGACTCTTTGGGTTTTTTTTTTCCTTAAAAACATTTTGCTTCTCATCCAGGAAGCTAAAAATAATCTTCTCCCTTCTCCCTTCTCCCTTCTCCCTTCTCCCTCTCCCTCTCCTCCGCCTCCTCCGCCTCCTCCTCCTCCTCCTCCCTTTCTCTTCTTCCTCCTCTTCAGTTGTACTTTGGAACAAAAGAACCTTAGGGACACCCAAGCTCAGACAGCACCATGGATCCCACAGTTCAACCCTGAGCTATAGATCTTCTCTTCTATTAATATTGGTAATTGGTCTCCAGTATATACAATAGATTCCAGGTTGGGGAAGTCTGGTAGATAACAGTGGCCTGCAACCATCTTACAAAAGAATGCAGAAAGTTGTATCAAATAGCATCCCTAAGTAGTGCAATATGGAATCAGATTTTGAGATTTCCTTTCAAAACGATGGAGGTAAAAAAATCTGTTTCCCTAATTCAGGTATAGAAATGCTCCTGGATTTTCCTCGCCTTATGACTGTATGTGGGGTGGGCGTGGGGGGAGGAAGGACCATCAGCAGGAGAAAGGGCTGCTGGCAAAAGGCATAATTATATGATAGAAGGGAGAGCTTCATCATCTAAGTGATGTTTGTGCTTTAGGCTGTTCTGCTCACCTGAGAATTGAATCCCTGCTAAGCAGTTGCTTGGAGTATAATTGGTGTTTCCCAGTCAGGACACATGAGACGCGGTGGCTCAGTGGCTAAGACAGTGGCTGAGCTTGTCGATCGAAAGGTCGGCAGTTCAGCGGTTCGAATCCCTAGTGCCGCGTAACGGGGTGAGCTCCCATTACTTGTCCCAGCTTCTGCCAACCTAGCAGTTCGAAAGCATGTAAAAAATGCAAGTAGAAAAATAGGGACCACCTTTGGTGGGAAGGTAACAGCGTTCCACAAGCCTTTGGCATTTAGTCATGCCGGCCACATGACCACAGAGACGTCTTTGGACAGCGCTGGCTCTTCGGCTTTGAACCGGAGATGAGCACTGCCCCCTAGAGTCAGGAACGACTGGCAGATGTGTGCGAGGGGAACCTTTACCTTTAAGAAGGACAACTCCCAGATGTGTAGACTTCACCACCAAGATTTCTAAGCAATAACCATGGAAATTGCCCTGATGGGAAAACATTCTTCTAAAGACCCCGCCCCATTCCTTCTTTTGATCTGGCTCTGCCTCCCTGAGTCTCTTTAGGGCATCTTATAACCAAGAGGATACACTTGAAGGAGGATATGATGAATTACCTGCACTTACAAGATAAATGGACGACAGGTTTCCCAACCTACAAAGCAATTTTGCTTAGAGTATTGGGGCTGCCTCCCTCTATTGCAGAGAGAGCACAGACTCCGATGCTGGAGGAGATGATGTCTAAATAGAATCCAAGTTAAGATATTTTGCAATGAGGTCAGGATTCAGTTATACCCTGAGTCCGGGAATATGGAATTGGCTCAAAAGCCATCAGGAACCCAAAGGTAGTAAGAAAAAAAAACACACCCAAAAAACCAATGCAGTGAGGTCAGGAAAGCACAGGGAGTACAGCTGCCAGCTAGAATTCCCTTAATTTTTCATGTGGAATTTATTTTGATGCTGTATAAAGATTGAATTAGTAGCCCTGACAGGAATCAGGTTGTAGTGAAAGCTTCCTGCTTTCAGTGCAATTCTCCACCCATAGGCACCGCATTTGTACATTTGGCCATTTGTAGCATCCTTACTCAGTCTTTTAGAGATATACATAGAACAGCAGAGCAGAGAGAGTCTGCAAAGTTAATCGACTGCCCTAGAGTCTTGCAGGAGCAAGCAGAATGAGAGCCTTTTCTCTTTTAATTGGGGTTTTATCGGTTTTTCCGGGCGATCGCTTTAGGACCACATTGCCAAATTCCACCTATGATCTGAGGAACTAGCATGCTTCCCAAGTATTACAAGGTAAGGGATGGGCCTCCTTTGGCAAGCAGCTAGAGAAAGTATTTTGGGAAGGTAATAAACAGAAATGAGAGGGCTCAGTCTTAAGGATTCTTCTGAGGCACTTAAGGGCTGATCGCAAAGATGCCCAGACGCGAAGAGGGATTGAAGGAATTTTTCAAGTTCCTGCTTCATGCGGATGGGCAGAGTCATAGCTTAATTTTCTGAAGAGGAGAGGTTCACGCATGATGCAGGGGGCAAAAATCTTCCCTCTGGATTAGAGGGATTGAAAGACCAGCATAGAAAGTTTCTGCCTGTAGGGGAAGCAATGCAGTTCCTGGAAGAAGACTGATCAATCTGGGCCGACGGTAACAAAGTCCTGACTGGCTCAGATTTCTTTCTTTCTTTCTTTCTCTTTCTTTCTTTCTTTCTTTCTTTCTTTCTTTCTTTCTTTCTTTCAATTCTCTAGGCTAGTCTGTTTCTGAGGCCTAGTTCCTATTTTACAGCAGGGAAGGTTTAGGATCATTATTGCTTAGTTGAATCATGCTGGGTTCCAGAAACAACTCAGGAAGTTCTATTCAGTGGCCGGGGCATTGGAATGTAATTTTAGGGTTAAAAGATGCTACATAATCTTGTTGGTACAAAAAAAAAAAGATGCTGAGTCACAGTTAGCTAGAATTCTGGAAAGAGGTGAGCCATGTTGTAGAAATGAATGGCAGCTTGCCTCTACCACAGAATAAATTGATGCTTTTCCCCACAAAAGGAACCAGGGGGAAAAAGAGAGAGAGAGAGAGAGAGACTGTAGTTGGATTCATGTCTTGTACATTATTTGGGTGGTGCTGAATCCCACTCTAGTTGCTAGATAGATCCTTTGCTTTCTAATGCAGCTATGGCCATTTAACTTCTCTACACCTCACTCTAACCATACCAAAATAGGAAATTAATTATTACCTGGGACTGAGCTTTTCCCTCCAGACACTATTTTTAAACCAGTCCCATAAACTCTGTTTAGAAATTTCACTCTGGATAACATACCAGAGCAATGGTACCTTACCTAGCAATTCTACTTGCATATAAATATCATTTGCCTAATTTTTTTTTAATTAAACTACTGCACCTCCTGCAGCAAGGGATTCTGTTTGATGAATTTCAGCAACATCTGGGAAGAGAAAATAAAATAAAACTAAGACTGTGTGATGGGTCTGTGAGGACCAGCGGAGGATGGATGGCAAGAAATTAGATTCTGATCATATTTAAAAGTTGCACTAGCGAAAGGAAAGAATTTTGCTGCTTCGGAAGCTCAAAAGTTATGGAAATGTTTAATGCCATTAACTTTCTGTACATGTGTGTGAGAGAGTACAAACAGGCATCCATTTGTGTAATGGATTTAATTCAAAATTGAGATTATTTCCTCAGCTGACGAGGGCAACGCAGTAAACACGGTGTTGTGATTCCTTTGATTGCCATCATAAGGTATCTGTCAGGGTTCCAAGTAACACCTCCAACGAAACACCTTTGGATCTTCAGGGCTGCCAGTATCATTTGCTTCTGTTCGAAGGGGGGAATAGAAGGATAATGACCAGATGACTGCAAAGAAATACAGTCCTTCCATCCCCCCTGTCAGGCCTGGAAGCCATCTTTTGTATTAGGCCTTCAGACCTGCCACGTTTACTACTGTGGGAAACTGGGAGGTGGGATTGTGTGGAGCACGGGTGGTATATAGTCATAATAACATTCCTTTCTCAGAGAGTCAAGGACAACTTGCCCTGCACCTGGAAGGCTGTAACTGGGAGGCATCCCCAGTTGGGACGGTGCTTGGATTGGACCATGTGATGGACATGTGGATGTTGGGCATGGACTTGAACTTTTCTTTGGGTAGGGAAAACCTGGAAACTTTCAGATTCGGGTTTTCCCAGATGTGCCAATATGACATCTCTAATAAAATGTAACTTTGAGGAAACTCAGCCCTCAGAGTTTTCTTTCGTTGGGGGTGTTACTTGGAACCCTGACACCTGTTTTTACAATTTTTGGGCATGATTGTGCAGTTAAGCGAATCATTGCAATTGTTAAGGTTGTTAAGCGAATTCGGCTTCCCTCATTGACTTTGCTTGTCGGAAGCTGGATGAGAAATTTGCAAATAATGATCACATGACCCCGGGAGACTGCATCTGTCATAAATACATGCTGGTTGCCAAGTGCTCGAATTTTGATCATTTGATTGATGGTTGCTAAACAAGTGATTCTAAGATGAGGATTACGTTCCACTCCCTCTTTTTCTGTGGAGAGAGACACGTTTCATCACACCCTCCTTAGAGAAATGTAGAGTAATGGTCCCCTTTACATTCCCACCCACCTTCTCCTTGTTAAACTTGCATGTGGTGGAATGTGGTCTGGATTCCCAGGAGGGAGGGGCTGCTTTCCAGAAAGTAAAGAGGTAGCTTAGTTTGGAAAGTTCAGTCGCTCCTTTCTAGCGACTCCCAGAGTATAGCTACAGTTATGCAAATAGTTGCTTTAGTCTGGCAAGATTCTGTCTATAGGTAAAGTACAGTAAACCATTCTTAAGTAATGCCATGTATCATTCTTGGTTCTTGGGGCCTGACAAGCAATGACAAGGAATTCTTAATGCGGATTGTAGTTTAGTGTGGACTGAAGTTCATTTTCACCTAATGGTTTTATCTTGCTCTAGTTTTTAATGATGGCAGAGATTTAAACATTTGAACTTATTGTGTTTTAAAATGTTGCCCTTTTTTGTATCCTAGCTTATTTTACCATATATACTGTGCTTTCCCAAAAATAAGACCCTCTCTTATATTTTTTTGAACCCTGAAATAAGCACTTGGCCTTATTTTTGGGGAGGTCTTATTATTTTGGGACGAGTGGAGGAAGACGGGGCTCCTTTTGCCATCTTGCCTGATTTCCAGCTGTGTCTCCCTAAACCTAACCAGAGGAAATGGCGGGGACCAACTGCACATACATTTAAATATTTTCAGGGAGGGCTTATTTTCAGGGAAACACGGTATACAAAAAAGAAGAAATTCAGCCTAATTTTGTTGAAGCAAGGAAAGCACAGAAGCTGTAAAGAAAGGGGAGGGTCTGAAATGAAATAAGGGAAGGGAGGGAGAGAAGGAAGGAAGGAAGGAAGGAAGGAAGGAAGGAAGGAAGGAAGGAAGGAAGGAAGGAAGGAAGGAAGGAAGGAGGGGGTGAATTGGTTAGATTCACACAACATGCTACAGAAAGTGAACATGGGAAGTTTCAACTGAGTCTGGATCACTCTGTTTTAGCAAACTGTGAAGCAGCTCATTTCTCTGAGCCAGAACACTGGGCCATAATACAGATGTGTTTATCACACCCACACTTCAGAAGTTGTATGAAGCCACATCCTGAGCTTTAGCGCAATATCGAAACTACAGCCTCGGACATCAAATCTGAAATTATTTCAGCATATATATTTTGGACGTATTTCTTCCCTCAGATTCCTTGAGTGTTTTTTTTTTCTTTTTTGGCAAATACAACCAAGTCCTTAAAGTGATTTTCCAGGGAAAATACAAAAATACACTCGTAATTATGAAGCTCCATGCATTATTAAGAAGCACGACCAATTTGCTATTTGATCTCTGCTTTTAAAGTACTACGTTGTTACTGCTTTTAATTGATTTCTGTTGGAAAAGGCCATTGATGGCTACTCAGAAGCAACATTTGCAAATCTGGCCAGGCAGAATACTTAAGAACACAGCCCCAGTTTTAAATTTTTGATGTAATTTCTTTAACCGCCAAAAAGTACCACTTTCACAGACCCCAAAATAGCTAGTTGGATCCATTTGGCTTTCTACCCAAAACCAGCAATGTGGAAATAAATTTGCATCAACAGTGTCTCTATGACATGTACGCATCATTTTTCCAACTTGGTCAGCTTAAAATTGTATTTCTCAACCTTGGTGACTGTAAGATGAGTGGACTTCAATTCCCAGAATTCCCCAGCCAGCATTTGGGGAATTGAAATCTACCCATCTTACAGTCACCAAGGTTGAGAAACACTGACTTAAAAGTTTTAAAAATTGGATAGGAAGTATTAGCACTGCTTCTGTTGAGTCATCAGCCCTGAAGTTTAGTTAATCTATAGGGGGGATTTTTTAAAAAAAATTTACAGGAAGAAAATGCTTTTAATGGATTAATTGATTGGGGAGGTGGTCAAATCAGCCTCAACTCTAAGCGACCACGTAACAAATTTTCTTCTTTGTTTTGGTTTTGTTAAAACTCACTAAAATAATCCAAACGTACACGCAAGCTTTTAAGTAATTAAAATCAGTTCATTTTAAAGAATATTATAAAAATTATAAAGAATATTATAAAATTAATTTTAAATTACGAGTCGACTCAAACTTCTGGCAAAGGTGAAAAAGCAATAGAAATTTAATTTTTAAAAAAAATAAATATCAGTTAGGCAGCTAAAATGCTGGCACTGCTTGCTGCTTCACAGTTGAATTCTCAGCAATAACAAGGAACTGTCAAGCATAAAGTTTCAGGACAACACCTTAAATTCCAGTTAAACTGATTTATTGCTCATAGGAATCTACAAAACGAACGGTCAGCAGAATTGGTACTACATTAAACATTACCATTCCCACAGTTGTTCTTCATATGTTTTAGCCCCGAGACCCCTAATCCTCTTTGTTGCTCTTCTCTGCACTCCTTCTAGAGTCTCAACGTCTTTTTTAGATCGTGGCGACCAAAACTGAATGCAGGATTCCACGTGTGGCCTTACCAAGGCCTTATAAAGTGGTATTAACACTTCACGGGATCTTGATTCTATCCCTCTGTTGATGCAGCCTGGCTTTTTTGGCAGCTGCAGCAAACTGCAATTCACGGAATTCGAGAAAGACTGGATTTAGACCGTTTGTGGCCACGGAAGGACTCCAGGCGGATTGCTCTCTTGACTCTACCTCCCTGCTTCTGCCTGTCTTTCTCCTACATAGGGATGTTCTGATTTTTCGTGCCGAGAAGGAAAGATGGAGAGAACTCCAATGGTTCAACATACCTTTGCTTTCTCAGCTGGGAATTCCAACCACCCCTTTCCACAGGAAGGTAGTTTAAGAGGATCTGCAGAAAGGCAAACGGAAAAGAATTTTCATAGCATCAATTTGCTAAGCAGTCTTTCCCCAACCCAGGGCCATGAACCCTTCTTCATTTAATACGGGGAGTCCTCTAATTGCAAGCATTCCTTTAGTGACCAAAGGTACAACGGCACTGAAGAAAGGGGACTTATGACCGTTTTTCACACTTACGACCGACGCATCCTCCCCAGGGTCACCTGATCAAAAATTCAGACGCTTGGCAAAGGGTTTATGACAATTGCAGTGTCCCAGATTAATTTAATGATCATGCGACTGTAGTGATTCACTTGACAACCGGGGCAAGGAAGGTTGTATAAAGGGCAAAAAACTCATTTAACAACCGCTTTGCTTAACAAGAGAAATTTCTCAAATGGTTACTGAAGGAATGGTTGTAAATCGAGAACCACCTGTACGATAAAACAGATTTAAAACACAGTAATGCAAAGTTGGAATAAAATGAGCAGGTGGAGTGTGGCTGCTTGGTCAGGAGGGCCTTACCTTCCAACAGAGACAGCGCAAGCCACCTTCGAAGGGAATCCCTGTGAAATGGAAGAATCAACTGATTAAATGCATAGGGCATTTTTAAGCTTGCAAGAACATTTTCTGTTAAATATTTATAGAGGTGGTAGTTCAGTGACCTTTGGCCTTTAAACACCAGTTGGCAGAGGTCTGTCAAACCCTACTTGAGAATTTCATGGCAAAAAGGGGGTGAAAATTTATTTGTATACAGGAACTGGATTTTTTTGTGGGGGGAGGGTAGGGAAACTAATACGAATGGCAACAAATTGCATGGGGTAAATATTTGATTCAACGATTCAGTATTAGAAGAGTTCAAACAATCGTATTTCAGCAGTAATGAATGAGCTGCAAAAAGTGGACACTCAGGAAAGAATAAAAGAAAAAGAATAAAAGACGGAAGGTTGATGTCTTCTCTTCTATCGAGGTCTTTGATTTAAGAACTGGGGGAGACAGTGAAAATACCATGGCTTGCAAGGAAAAGGGATAGTACCATTTTGTACTGCCTTGGTAACACCACAGTTGGGACACTGCTTCCAGTTTTCATCTCCAGGATTTATTTTATCTATCTATCTATCTATCTATCTATCTATCTATCCATCCATCCATCCATCCAATTTATATGCTGCCTTTCTCCGAGACTCAGGGCGGCTAAATGATACAAAACAGATGTTGAGAGTCTACAAAATTCAGAGAAGAGCAACAAAGATGATAAGGAGTCTGGAGGTGCACGATGAATGGCTGCAGGAACAGGGTATGTCTAACAAAAAGAAGGATTAGTGGAGACAGGATAACCCTTCCAATATTTGAGGGGCTGCCACAAAGAAAAGGGGAGGGGTCGACCTATTTTCCAAAGCACCTGAGGGCAGGACAAGAAGCAGCAAATGGAAACTAATCAAGGAGAGAAGCAACCTAGAACAAAGGAGAAATTTACTGACAGTAAGAACAATTAATCACTGGAATGGCTTGCCTCCAGAAGTTGCTCCTTCACTGGAGGATTTTAAGAAGAGAGTGAACAGTCATTTGTCTGGAATAGCATAGGGTTCCTGCCTTAAGCAGGGGGTTGGACTAGAAGACCTCCTGGGTCCCTTCCAGCCGTATGATTTTATAAAACCCTTCTCGCTGACCTTTCTTAACCAGCTTTCTGTGCAAATTTTGCAAGGCTAAGCCGCTGCCTTATCTCCTTACCATTGAAACAAAATTCCCGCAGCTTTTGGAGCACGATGTTGGGCTCATTCAGGATCTCTTCAAATTCTGCAATTCTGCAGGAAACACAACCCAGACGAAGGTGTTAGCACACCCCCCCCACACACACTGAAACCACAAAAGATTCTATCCTGCCTAAAAAGCAACCTGGAACCTGCAGGCTGGCAAAAAAACACAGCACTTTGTTGTGGTTTTAGCTAAATGCATATGAAGTTTCTTTCGGGCCCCATTCAGGAAGGCATAAAACCCAGAAGCCCAAAATATGAGTGTGCAACATTATTTGTATTCCCCTCCCACCCCAAGGTCACATGGAAGCTAACTGAGAAGACCTTCAGTATTCTGATAAGGGCTTTTATCTGCGCTTAAACCAAGTTTGAGTGCAAAAAACCCGCCTGAATTGTTATCAGCAGCAGCTGCAACAGTCCCAATGTCTCCCTGGATCTATACAGGTAGTCCTCGACTTACGACCACAATTGAGCCCAACATTCACATTGTGAAGTAAATCATTCGTTAAATGAGTTATGCCCCTTCTTTTTACCTTTCTTGCCAGTTGTTTAGTGAATCTTTGCAGTCGCTAAGTGAGTCACATGGTTGTTAAGCGAGTCTGACTTCCCCCATTGACTTTGCTTGTCAGAAGACCTCAGGATCTTGAGACACAGCAACGGTCATAAATAAGAACCAGCTGCAAGCATCTGAATTTTGATCACATGATCAAAATTGGGATACTGCAAAGGTCGTAATTGTGAAAAATGGTCGTAAAGTCGCTTTTTTCAGTGCCATTGAAACTTTGGTCACTAAATGGACTGTCGTAAGTCAAGGACTGCCTGTATTTCCCAGCTGTGTTCCCTTCCGCCCCCAGATATCTTGGGACAACACATCTGAGTAGCACCTGGCTGGAAAAACGGTACCCTAGATGTTTAAAATCTTTAAACGGCCACATGAAGAATAGTTGAACGAAAATAGCTTCCCCCTGCCTCAAATCAGAAATGATCATCTTCTGGCTCTTTGGCCCTCTTAAAACTTTGGCCAAATACAAATTTATTTTTTAAAGGAGCAACCCAAAGAAATGCAAGAGCATTCTTGGGCTAAAAACTCAAGTTTTTCTACAGTAAAAACCTATACACTTTTCTTTAGGTGACTATGGATTTTGTCCCGTAAATTGGAAATGTTTTGCTAATGTACTAATGTAAAAATCCATCTAAAAGCCTCTTTTATTCCAGATTACATCCCTTCAAGAGGAGGAAATCCACCATCAGTTAACTTCCCCTGCCAGAAACAGGGAAATTTGGAAATGAAATAATCCCGGGTTTTGTTTTTGTCTCTTTCTGTGTTTTTTAAAAACAATCCACAAACTATTGTCTCTCTGTGTTTTGTTTTGTTTTAAACAATCCGCAAAGAACTGGTCTGTGCCCACCATACCATTCACAGTTCCTTCTACAACTGTAGTAATCTGAGGAGTAGCCAAGGTTTAATTTCGGGGGGGAAATGGGGAATGTAAAGAAACGGCCTTCGGGGAGGTGAAAAAGCTTCCTTTTTCTCTGCTTCATTGTTGCTTTTACTTGGGCAATGAAGCAGAAAAAAGGAAAAGCCACCGAAGGAATGGGAGACAGAACAAAAGGAACCCGAGAGGCCGCTTGTCAACAGCCTCCACGTACACACAAATACACAAACACACACAGAGAGAGAGAGAGAGAGTGGGGGGGGATTGTCTTTTCAGAGTCGCGCCCGGTTGCTCCAACATCGCCCTCGGGCCAAGGAAAAAGCCGATCCGGTAGAGAGGCAGGGAAGGAGGCGACTTGCCCGGGGTCTCTGCATCCGCCCGCAAAGGCTTGCTTGCCTCCCACCCTCCAGGGTCGAACAATGCGCGCTTTGAAGCGCCTGGCCGTTCACTGGGCCGGAGATTAAAGGGTGATAGATCGCTTTTTTTTTTGCGCCAAGAATGCAAGGGCTGAGTGAGCTCTATCAGCGGCCACAAGCGCTTCTCTAGCTCTGGACTCAGCAAACCTACTCCTAGACCGCCAGCGGTTTGCTCCCAACTCTCGGGCACCCGGGGAAACACAAGAGGCCCGCTCGCTATTAGCCAGCTACCCCGAATCGCCTCCGTTATTATTCCCAAGCTATCTTAACTTCCAACTTTTCCGCTGGATCGTTCCGACAGAGTTGGCTCCTCCGTTTTGGGCGCATCTCTCTCTCTCTCTCTCTCTCTCTCTCTCTCTCTCTCTCTCTCTCTCTCTATCTCTCT
>JANHZT010006107.1:28779-41964 GCA_032468215.1 Stegonotus admiraltiensis
CTGCCCCTCCCCCATGCCCAGATGAGCCGTGCAATCATCAGAGGCTTTTTTTTTATTTTTAAAAGAATTTTTTCTACAACCTCTTTAAAATGCTTTTAAAAGTAAAAAAAAAGCCTCTGATGATCCTGCGACTCAGCTGGGATCATCAGAGGCTTTTAAAAGCATTTTTTTAACAACCTCTTAAGCCGAAGAGGTTGTAGAAAAAATGGTTTTAAAAGTTAAAAAAAAAAGTTGGCCATGCCCACCCAGTCACATTATCACCACCCCCAACCCATGCCCACAGAACTGGTAGTAACAAATTTTACATTTCACCACTGGCTTTAATGCATGGATGAGGACTGTGGATCAAGAAGAACTGAACATTAATTCAAGTGCTTGCACAACATTGTCCATACTTTTAGATTGTATGATTCTTTTTCAATTTGCATCAATGGAAGATTTCATGTAGTCCTAGTCTTAAGAGTAGAAACACTTTCCTAACCTATTACGTATCCTATCCTTTAATATTAAACAGCAATGGAGGGAGAGCGTTTAAGATCTTATCACTGGATTGTAATCTTTCTGCTTGTTTATAGAGTTAAGATGCTTGCAGAATGCATTCATAGTATAGTCTGGCGCTAACTGGCCTTCTTTGGATTTCCTGAATTAATGTGTGGAACAGAATTATCAATCTTCATGCTCTCTGAGGATTATAAGGCTGTTCACAGTTTAAAATACAGGTAGTCCTCACTTAAAGATTGCAATTGAGCCCAGAATTTCTTTCATAATTCATTGTAGTCATTAAGTGGGTTACCATGTGACCTTACTGTTTTACAACCGATTTTATGATGAGCGTATAACTGGTCATCAGGTTATTAAGTAACACTGTTGTTAAATCCATTCTGAATTGGCATTTTTTTGTGGGAAGCTGATAAAATCCCACCAGAAACCAACTAAAAAATGATGGAAATTGCAGTCATAAATTCAAGCCATTGCCAGGCACCAAAAATGCAATCGTGTCTGGAAAGGAGGCACCAATCATAACTGTGATGATGGATCCTAATTTTCTTTTTGGGGTCTGTTGCATTTTTGAACAATTATCAAGTGACTGGTCATTAAGCCAGGACTACCTGTAGTATCAAAATTATACATTGTAAGAGACAATATTTTAAATATTTTACAGAAATAATATAAACCACTTTAATTTTTTAAGTAAGAAGCAATACTATAATATGTAAATTGTCATTATTTGTATGCAGTTGTTGTGCAATTATTAAGCAACCATGAATGTAAAAATAAGAATGGTTTACCAGTGAACACAAGCAAAATAAAGATAGTAGACTGATACATTTGTCCTTATTCAAAATAGATTTTTAAAGCAGCTTACTGCCTAGATGTCTATTTTCTACTCATCAGGAGAGACATATGAGTTACAACTAAATATAGAAACAAACTGGTCTCCAACCTTTCTTTTCTTTTTTGAAAGTGTTCAAGTGGAAGCAACCATCTGGGGTGACTAATTTGGACTCCTGAAAATTAAAGCGGTTTGGACTTCATGGTCTAAATGGGCCAATCTAATGTTATGTTTGCCTGGAATCACAATACCTTATTTTATACGGTATTCCTTCCTTCCCTCCCTTCAATCTTATAGTTACCTGCATCCATTGTTCTCCAAATATTGAGCTTACTTACAGCTACAAGACAGGTACTACTTGACTCACAAGCATTCCTTTAGGACAATGTCTTCTTATTTGTCTGCAAAGATGCTATTTAGTTTTAATATTCAAATATCCTTTATTTGCTTCAAAACATAGCTACAAGTGTTTGGGTGCATATAATTTATTCAGGAATTCAACAGAGCATTGTGTATATGAAGTAGAAAGCGTTTATGCACAGAACAGATTTAAAGGCCAACTGAAACATTAAAAATACAGTGTGTGTGTTTGTGTATGCATGCAAGTTTACGTTCACAAATGACAAAACTGAGCCAATGTTTGACCAAATGACATTTCCTTAGTTGAGTGACCACATTATAAAATAGCTGAAAATCCTGGAATTACTTACGGCTTTCAGTTCCAAGTTGCGTCCCATAGAAAACTTTATAGTTTTGCCCATAATAAACACTCCTTCATTTCCACGGACAATAGCACGCCCATCAACTTTTATATTGAGATCACTGGTGGCGTTGCTTGTAATCTAAGAAAAAAAGAACATGACTATACAATGTGTTTACTAAATTAGTATCAAATTTATATTAAAGAAATCAAAATATCTTGTGTAAAAGAACCTTTGTTCCTAAACAGTGCTATTCACTATTTGCACTTTGATTATAGCACATAAATAATTGTTTAGGATTACCAGATATGGACCTAAAAATGCTCTGAGATCTCAGTTTTAAAGTTCTAGATTTCTGTTCTTATTCATTCGCTGTCTTTATTGGTTATTTGCATTCTTGTTACAGAAACTTAGTAGCTTTATCTAGAATCAAAATTTATTTAATAGAAGAGGAGAGGAGAGGAGAGGAGAGGAGAGGAGAGGAGAGGAGAGGAGAGGAGAGGAGAGGAGAGGAGAGGAGAGGAAGGGACCTTGGAGGTCTTCTACTCCAGCCCTCTGCTCAAGCAGGAGAACCTATACAATCTCAGACAAGTGATTGTCCAGTCTCTTTTTAAAAACCTCCAGTGATGGAGTGCCCATGATTTCTGAAGGCAAGCTGTTCCACTGGTTAACTGCCCTCGCTATTAGGAAGTTTCTCCTTAATTCCAGGTTGCTTCTCTCTTTGATCAGTTTCCAACCATTATTTCTTGTTTTGCCCTCTGGTGCTTTGGAGAATAATTTGACCCCCTTTTGAATATTAGTTTATTTAAAATTTGTTTATAGAAACTTAGCTTTATCTAAACATTACAGAGCAGCACTAACTGAATTCTGTATGGTTTCTATTTAAGTGATACGGTTAGAATTGGGTTCCTTCATGTCAGTACCATCACGACACCTGATCTGAATTGCCCTTACTCATTTTTAAAAGGTCTATGAAATGGCTTTTTCTGAGTCTTAGTTAGTTCATTCTGAGTTCGGATGGATGACAAGTCTGTTGCAAGGATGTTTGGGGGCGGCTTAGTTTAAATGTTTCCTCTTTTGGAAGTAAATCATTGTTTTTATTGCTCTATTTTTTTTCTTACAGATAGTCCTCAACTTACGATCATAACTGAGACCAGAACATCTGTCACTAAGCAATGCGATTGTTAAATGGGTTGCACCTGATTTTATGACTTTTTTTTTGCTGCAGTTGTTAAGTGAATCACATTGTCATCAAGTAATTCTGGCTTCCCCATTGACTCTGCTGGTCGGAAGCAAGGCGGGAAGTGCATAAATGATGATGTATCATTGTAGAAACATGCCAAATTGGGCTCATGAGACCGTGGGGATGCGGAGATGGTCGTAACAGTGAGGACCGTTCTTAAGTCATTTTTTCCAGCACTGTTTGTAACTTTAAAAGTTGCTAAATAAATAGTCATAAGTCGAGGATTACCTGCACTGTTTTTAATGGTCATAGATTGCCCAGAGTCTTTACAAAGTTGGGTGATTGTCTACATTTGATAATAATAAATAAATTACAATTACAATTAATTAATTATTACTATTAATAAAGTAAATAGCATGTAAAAGTAGTTGTAGAATATAGTTGTAGTAACCTATTTAAATACAGAGGTCTAATTGGTGGTTTAAATGTACAATTATTCCAAGTCTTTCTGTTAACCGGTTAACTAGATACATCTTATTTATTGTTTGCTTGCTTATTCTATGTGCAGAACATTGCAAATTTATATAAATCTCAATAAAAAATATAAATAAAATTATGAATTTTAGATGTCATTTATTTAAAAAGACAAACATATTATACGTTTTACAATTGAAAGTAAGCAAAATATAATCCATACCCTTTCTGTAGATGCTTTTTGGACGTTTAAAATTTTTACTCCACTTGGCAAATTAAACTCATGGGTATTGTAGTCAGTGCTAAACAAAGTGTTTTGAGTTCGTGGGTCAACAAATTCCATTCCGATATCGCTGGTAATTGAAGTTTTATTTTTCTCCACACTAAGTTTTGTTTCGCCCTGCTGAAATACAATCTTTAAAAAAAGAAAGAGGGTGCTGAGTTTAATAACAAAGAATTTATCATACTGCCTTAAATTATTAATTGGTAGTGCTTTTTCATCTTAATAAACAATTTATCAATTTATTTTAAAAGGTATAAATGCAAGACAGCATCCAACAAACTGCAATGAACAAAACAATTAAAACGGAAACAAAGAAAACTGCAATATCCAGCATCATAGAAATAAATGTCCACAACCAAAAGAATTTCACTAACCAGCAAAGCAAACAAGTGACCAATAACTAAAACCCAGATTTTTGACTATCAGAGATATATTGTATCAGAATAAAGGTCTCTTAGGAGGGTATGCCACAAGTACCATTATTAAGAAGATTCTCCTCTTGGTTAGATTCCAACCAAACATAATTCAGCAAGATAATATGAAGCCTGTTCTGACCTAGGCTTCCTGAGTCAGTAAAACACGAGTAGTCCCAAAAACCTGTTTTATTTTAACAGCTGTGAATTCTGTTCATTCACAGCTGAATCCCAATTAGTTGTAAAGAGTCCTTTGGGATAAGGCTGATAATCACCCACTTTTATCTCCCTTGACACACTGCCAACGACCTAATTGGCAAAGCCACACGGAGTCCAGAATCAAACAGAGCTTCAGACTTTAAATTGCACAGAATTAACAAGGTTGCTTCCTGCAAAGGCCCATGTGCCTTTGCTCCTCTTTTAAGTCTTATGGGAGGGGCCAATCATCTCCCGGCCCTACTCCCAAGTCATCCCTTTTGTTTCAGGTGGCAGCTCTTTTGTTGCCTTCTGGCAGCTCTGCGCATGTGGACATTGGGAACAGGCTCCCCCTGTTCCTTTGCCTAGCTGAGGTCTGACTCTGGAGGCTCCAGAGGCAGCACATACCTCCCAGATGGCCCTTTCTCTGCCTCCGACGCAGAGCCCTCGTCCGAGCCTTCCCCAGACTCCAGGACTGGCCCATGGTCCTTCCCAGCCTCCTCACTGTCCGACTCTGCTGCCAGCTCTGAAGGCTGCTGGCGGACCACAACAAAGCCAAACCTTAGATACTGAATGTAATATGCCAGGAGGCACACACTTACTGGCTGATTTTCTCCAACAATCACCAAATCTTCGTTCCGTCGGCCTCCCACTGTGCTCTTATACAATGGATGTATAATTCCCATATCAGAATCTTGTTTAAATCTTAGTAATCCGCTATCATGAAATTCCATACTATCGCAGCCGTTGGGTCCAATACGAATTACAGCCCAAATTATGAAGGTGATCTAAGAAAATAAACATTGTTTTTACAGTTCTGAAAGATTTATGTCGCTTGGAAAACAAATTAACATTTGAACCATTTGTGAATGTTTTGACTTTCTCCAAAACATTTGAGAAATGTCTGTGGTACAGCAAGCTTGAATGATGTCCATGAATGGCAGCTTCCTATAAACAGTATAGGAAACAATTTATAGGTAATTCTCAATTTACAACCATTCACTTAGTAGTCAATGTTAAAATGGCACTGAAAAAAGTGACATTAGTTTTCATACATACGAACATTGCAGCACACACACACACACACCAGGGGTCATATGATCAAAATTCAGGTGCTTGGCAACTGGCTCATACTTATGACCAGTGGTGGGATTCAAGTAATTTAACAACCAGTTCTCTGCCCTAATGATTTCATCCAACAACCAATTCATCAAAATGCTCAGAAAGTTAACAACCGGTTCTCCCGAAGTGGTGCGAACTGGCTGAATCCCACCACTGCTTATGACCATTGCTGTATCCCAAGGTCATGTGATCCAGTGGTTGGTTCCAACTGGTGTTACCACCGGTTCTCTTCACGCACGCACTTTGCGCACGATCACCACTACCGGCTCGCCCGAATCGGGCAGAACCGGGAGCAACCCACCACTGATGTGATCCCCTTTTGCGACATTCTGACAAGCAAAGTCAATGGGGAATCCAGATTCAATTAACAACAGTGTTACTAACTTAACAACTGCAGTGATTCACTTAACAATTGTGTCCATAAAGATCGTAAAATGGGACAAAATTCACTTAACAACTGTTTTGCTTAGCAACAGAAGTTTGGGGCTCAATTCTGGTCACAATCCGAGGACTACCGGTATGAGGAATGGCTAAGACTCTTTCTTTCATAAAATGAAAAATAAAAGGTATATTTAAAATATGATTCCCCCCCCCACCTTGCATTCAATATTTTGGCTTTCAATCTTAAGGAGATGTAAATGTTCTAGAATCTATATGAAATTCTGGAAGACCTGAAAACAGTGAGTGAATTATACCTTTGTTACCTTCTGTATAATTACTTCAAGGCATTCTACAGCGGGTTGCCTTTGACGATCACTCGAATTTTGCAGCTGGTTCAAAATGCAGCAGCCCATCTCTTAATAAGTAAGAACCAACCATCATATGTTGTGCCAGATCTGTGGGCACTGCACTTGCTCCTATGGAGCTTCTGGGACAATTCAAACTGTTGGTTTTGACCTATAAAATCCATAGTGGCTTGGCACCCGGGTATGCGCAGGACAGAGGTGGGTTTCAGCAGGTTCTGACCAGTTCTGGAGAATCCGTAGCAGAAATTTTGAGTAGTTCGGAGAACTGGTAAATACCACCTCTTACTGGCTCCACCCACATCTATTCTCTGCCTCCCAGCTGATCGGGAGGAAATGGGGATTTTGCAGTAATCTTCCCCTGGAGTGGGGAAGGAATGGAAATTTTACATTATCCTTCCCCTAGAGTGGGGTGGGAATGGAGATTTTACAGTAGCCTTCCCCTGCCATGCCCAAGCCATGCCATGCCATACCCACCAAACCACGCCCATAGAACCGGTAGTAAAGATTTTTGAATCCCACCACAGCTGCAGGATCTTCTGCTTCAAACAGAACCTATCACACTAGTTCATACATCCAGTGTGAGAGATATGGGGAGGGCTCAGCAGCCAAACCTTCTGGAACAGCCGCCTCCCAGAGATTTGTAGGATGCCCTCCCACCTAGAATTTAGGGAGTATACGGATCACCTTACAGATCCAAAATCAGGTGGCAGGCTCAGGTGCAGTTGAGGGAACTTCCATCTGCTGCTTTTTAGTGCATGGAATTGATAGGTTGAGTCATTCTGTCCCTTGATCTAACTGAATATCGTCAGCTAGAATGCATTTTATAGATTGTTATACTTACAATTAAATTAACAACAGCCAAAATGAAAAGAAGAACCAGAACACAGATCGCCAAATTGCCTTTTCTGCCTCGCAAACCAGTTTTGTGTAGACGATCTTCATCAATCGGGATGTATCCAGCCTTGAAGTTACTGTTATGCTCTTTGTTAATATTTCTGCGTTCCACAGCCTTTTCTCGCATCGATTTCTTCACGGGGCCATTTGAGCTTTGCTATAAATTTCAGCCAAACACACAACATGGGAACCAGATTAGATAATATTTCATTTCTGCCGTAATATGATGATCACAGAAAGAATTGCTCACTAATATTTAAATGTTTTAAAATGACCAGAAAGCATCTACATGGAGTATACCATTTATTTTATTTACAAAATGAATACATCCTGGAGAAAGGGAGCAGAAGTTGAAAAATATTTCAACGATCCTTACAGAGCAGGTAGTCCTTGAATTATGACCATGATTGAGCCCAGGAATTTCAGTTGTTAAGTCATGACGGACATAAAGTAGGTCACATCATCATCGGATCTCATTTTATAACCTTTTGTTGCAATGATTATAAAGCCAGAATCCACTATTTGCAGTGGTTCACTTAGCAACTGCAGCAAGAAAGGTCATAACATGGGGCAAAACTCACTTTAAAAATGTCTCACTTAACAACATAAATTTTGGGCTGAATTGTGGTCGTAAGTTGAGGACTATCCGGACTCTTGATTTTTTTTTTTTATGTCATGAAAATGAAATCTTTTCAGCCCCCAACAATTCCTTTCAAAGGGAGCGTTATTCCAGGTTGACCTTTCTTAGTTTTGCAAAGCTCACCGGCCCTTTTCTGTCCTCTCCAATTTCCGCTATCTCCTCCACCGTCCTTGTTAAACTTTAGACTTAGAATAACTTTATTGTCACCTTGAATGGACACTAATCAGCATACATTAAAATGAAATTGCATGCAGCTCTCGGAGAGGGTCACTGCCTCCTACATGCACTACATAAACATGACTAAATAAATAAATACAAAATTATGCATATACTGACATATATTACATGATATGGAGAAACAATACAGTCTACTCTAGATAGACCAGGGGTGTCAAACTCAAGGCCTGGGGGCTGGATTTGGCCCACGGGGTGCTTAGACCTGGCCCGCGGGCCCACCCTGGAAACAGCAAAGGACTGGCCTGCAGTGCCTCTGCCAGTGAAAAGGGAGCTGGGGACGGCTGCGTGCAGCCCACAACGGCCTCCTGCAACTCTCTACCAGTGAAAACGGAGCTCAGGAATACCACGAGTGGCCTTCTGGGGCTCCATTTTCACTGGCAGAGGGCTGCAGGAGGCTGTCAGAGTTGAAAACGGAGCCCGGGAAATGAATGACATTGGGCTGCCCCCCCCCGCCCAGGTCAAACAGAACTCTGATGTGACCCTCAAGGAAATTGAGTTTGATACCCCTGAGATAGACCAACCAAAAGTAGGCAGTACCATTTGGTACAAAATATAAATTGACATGTAAATAAAGGCCATTCATGCAAATTAAAACACTAATAAATTCAAGATAGAAAAATGCTATTCTCCAAACTAAAGAGTTATATTCGTGGTTTGTATCAGGCAGTAACACAAAAATAAATAATAGAATTAATAATAATACAATACAATACAATACAATACAATACAATACAATACAATACTCATAATGCATATACCCACATATTTTATATGACATGGAAAAACAACACAGTCTAGAGATCAACCAAAATTAGTACCTTTTGGTACAAAATATAAATTTAAATGCAAATAAAGACCATTCATACAAATTAAAACCCTAATTAAACTCAATATAGCAAAATGCTATACCCTAAGGACTTATCTCATGGTTTGTATCAGGTAGTAACACAAATAATAAAATAAAATACATACATGCATACAAAACTATGCATATACCGACATATAAGAGGCGTGCATAAGCGCACCAGGGTGCCTACTGTCCCTGTCCTAATGTTTTCTTTTATTTGTATCCATTTCATGTATTTATAATTATGTTTACATTTGTACCTGTCATAAAATACATGCTTGACAAAATAAAATAAGTAAAATAAAAATAATATAAATAAAATATAGATAAAATAAATAAAATATAAATAAAATTAATGAAATTAAAATAAATAAAATATAAATAAAATATATAAAATATAAATATATAAAATATAAATATAATATAATATATTTCACGACACAGAGAAACAATACAGCCTAGGTCCGGATGTATCCATGTACAGGGCGAGAAAAACACGAATTTTGCGAGAGTTTCTTCCACCAGGGAGCCCAGGAGCAACAGGACCGGCCGGGGCTCTGGCGAGAGGCCGCCACTCGTAGCGGTCTATTTTTTGCTTGCACGGAGGGCCGGGCGGGCTTACTTGGGCAGGAATCTCCCTCTCGGACGCCGCTGCTCCGGGCGTGGTCCTCCACCAAGGGGCAAGCCGGCCAATACACCCAAGCGCATTATTTTCTTGATTATGATTATGATTATGATGGTGGGGAGGCGGGGAGAAAGGTATTTTAAGGATTCCCTCAGGATTCCCTCAGAAAGCGCAAAAGCATAACGAGCGGCGAGGCGAGGCGCGCCCCAAAGACGCGCTCGGTTGCCGGAGCCGCCGAAGCGTTTCTCCTTCCCTCAGGCCGCCGACTTTAGGCGCTCCTGAAGGGGGACTTCCAGCGCCCACCGGCTGTTGCGAGCCCCGCCGAAGCGAGCTCAGACCCGTCACTTGAACCCCAAACTGGGGTTTTGAAGGGAGAGACAGACGGTCGGGACCCGCCGCCGCCGCCGCGGCTCTGCTTTGGCGCCATATTTGCCCAGCGCAAATCTTCGCAGAGGGATCCGCCCGAAGTGTCAGCCTCGGCGGCTTCCTGAATTTCCCTCCCTCCGTCCCTCCGCCTGGCTACCGACCTGCTCGGAAGCCGCCGTGGCCGCCGCTGCAGTGGCTGGAAGAACCGCCATCTTCGGCTCTTGTCCTTCCTTGGCCGGCAGGGGGAGCGAGGCTGGGCGGAGAGGCCGCTCATCGAAAAGCTGACGCGGAATCCTTCCTCCTCCTCCGGTCGGGGCAGGCGGGTGGTGGGAAGGGGAGAGCCACGAAAGGCCCTCCGGTTGGGTCTCTCAAGAGAGCCCCCGTGGAGGGAAGCAGCGCAGGCCGAAAAGGAGGAGGTAAAATGCCGGTGGTCCTCGACTTAGGGCCTCCGCGGAGCCCAGCATTTCTGTTGTTGTTAAGCGAAGCATCTGTTCAGTGAGTTTTGCCCCCTGTTCAACGACCTTCCTTGCCCTAGTTGTTAAGTGAAACACCGCAATGGATAAAATTAGTAATCCGGTTGTGAAGTGAATCTGGCTTCTGAGTAGAGTAGAGTAGAGTAGAGTAGAGTAGAGTAGAGTAGAGTAGAATAGCAGAACAGAACAGAACAGAACAGAACAGAACAGGAGTAGAGTAGAATGGAATGGAATGGAATGGAATGGAATGGAATGGAATAGAACAGGAGTAGAGTAGAGTAGAGTAGCAGCAGAGCAGAACAGGAGTAGAGTAGAATAGAGTAGAGTAGAAGAGCAGAGCAGAGCAGAACAGGAGTAGAATAGAATAGAATAGAATAGAATAGAATAGAATAGAATAGAATAGAGAACAGAACAGAATAGAATAGAATAGAATAGAATAGAATAGGAGTACAGTAGAGTAGAACAGAACAGAACAGAACAGGAGTAGAGTAGAATGGAATAGAATAGAATAGAATAGAATAGAACAGAAGTAGAGTAGAGTAGAGTAGAATAGCAGCAGAGCAGAACAGGAGTAGAGTAGAGTAGAATAGAATAGAAGTAGAGTAGAGTAGAGTAGAATAGCAGAGCAGAGCAGAACAGAACAGAACAACAACAGAACAGGAGTAGAATAGAATAGAGAAGAGAAGAGAATAGGAGTACAGTAGAGTAGAACAGAACAGGAGTAGAGTAGAGTAGAATAGGATAGAATAGAATAGAATAGAATAGAATAGAATAGAAGTAGTGTAGAGTAGAGTAGAACAGAACAGGAGTAGAGTAGAGTAGAACAGAACAGGTGTAGAGTAGAGTAGAACAGAACAGGAGTACAGTAGAATAGAATTAGAATAGAATAGAATAGAATAGAATAGAATGGTAGAGTAGAATAGAATAGAATTAGAGTAGAGTAGAGTAGAGTAGAGTAGAACAGAACAAGAGTAGAGTAGAGTAGAATAGAATAGAATAGAATAGAATAGAATAGAATAGAATAGAATAGGGAATGGAATAGAATACAATAGGAATAGAATACTTTATTGCCACTTTGAATGTACACTAATTGGCATACATTAAAATGAAATTATCTTGTATTACAATTACGTTGAAATTATGTTGCATACAACTTTCAAAGGGTCTCCACCTGTAACAGAAATATAAACATTTGGATCGAAGATAGAAAAAAAAGGAAATAACAGATAGTAGATTTTGTAAAATTATATAGAGTATAGGAGAATATTAGTGTGATGATATGTAAATGGTCACAGTCATGCACAAGAGCAGAATAAGAATTGTTTAATTGTTAAAACCCAATAAAACTCAAAAAAAGAAAAAAACATATGACAAGATAAATAAATAAAATACAAAATTATGCATGTACCCACATACAGGGCACGGAGAAACAACACAGTGTAGTTCGGATATATATATTCCACATTGACTTTGCTTGTTTGAAGGTAGCAAACATGACCCTGGGATACAGAAAAATTGTCCACTCTTTTTCATAGTCCTTCTACAGATAGTCCTCGACCTACGACCACAATGGAGCCCAGCATTTCTGTTGATCACAACTTCAGTTGTCAGCAAGACAACTGTTCAGTGAGTTTTGCCTTATTCTACGACCTTTCTTGACCCAGTTGTTAAGTGAAACACCGCAGTGGATAAATTAGTAATCCGGTGGTTAAGTGAATCTGGCTTCCACACTGATTTTGCTTGTCAGGATCACCTGACCTTGGAACACACAGCAATTACCATAAGTATGAACCAGTTGCCAAGTATCTGAATTTTGATCACATGATGATGGGGATGCTGCAAAGGTCGTAACTGTGAAAAACAGTCCTGAGTAACTTTTTCCAGTCTCATTGTAAATTTTGAATGGTCACTAAGTGAACTGTTGTAAATGGAGGACTAACTATGGGTTGGAAGGGCCTGCAGAGGTCTTCTAGTCCAACCCCCTGCTTGAGAAGGAGACCCTATATCATTTCAAATAAATGATTGCCCAGTCTCTTTGAAAACACAGCTGTCATGTCACCCCTAGCCCATCTTTTCATTGCACTAAACATGTCCAATTCCTGCAACCAGTTCATGTTTTAGCCTCCAGCCCCCTACTCAGTTTTGTTGCTGTTCTCTGCACTCTTTCCAGAGTCTCAAATTTTTCATATTGTGACCAGAACTGGATGCAATATTCCAAGTGTGGTCTTACAAAGGCTTTGTAAAACAGTATTAGAACAAATGCTACACACATGTGTTGCGATATCTTATTCTCTCATTCTTGGGCATAAATGGATATGGAGCTGGAAAGAATAGCTGCAAAATAGGATAGTTATGAAAGGATAGCTTTGTTTAATGAAAATACCCACAAGAGATCCCCTCACACCTTTTAGAATTTGACCTCCCTTTTACCTTTGAGACTCTAGAAAAAGTGCAGAGGAGAGCAACCAAGATGATTAGGGGACTGGAGGCTAAAACATGAAGAACGGTTACAGGAACTGGGCATGGCTAGTATAGTGAAGAGAAGGACCAGGGGAGACATGATAGCAGTGTTTCTTTATTTGAGGGGCTGCCACAGAGAGGAAGGGGTCAAGCTATTTTCCAAGGCACCTGAAGGCCAGACAAGGAATAATGG
>JANHZT010006108.1:4838-16497 GCA_032468215.1 Stegonotus admiraltiensis
GAACTTGCAGTAATTGCAAGCAGCAGATGTTAATAACAGACTTACTTAGTCTGTTGAGCCACCAGAGCTCAATTGAAATTCCAAGCTAAGAAGCCAAAGATTAAGATTGTTATTTACAAGTCCTGAATGAACATAAGCTGCAGAGGCCCTAAGGAGCATACTGGGAAAGCAGCTATATATGATGCTAGATTTCATGGGTGTTTTGCAGGGAACTTCATTGGGGAGTGTGACTTTCCCAGGGAAAGTCAAAGCAGGAAAGATGGCAACTGTGGCATCATGATCCAAACCCCTTCCCTTTTGTATACACATCAATGAGCCACAGGCATACACAATTGATGGTGTTTCAATTGCAATGCCACAATCATCTTCTTCCTTGCTTTAATGAACCCGCTCGGCTGCTGGGAAGGAAGAACAGGAACCGCTTAATAGCAATAGCACTTATATACCACTTCATGGTGCTTCACAGCTCTCTCTAAGCGGTTTACAATATCTTCCTATTGCCCCCAACAATCTGGATTCTCATTTTACCGACCTCGAAAGGATGAAAGGTTGAGTCAACCTTAAGCCGGTCAGGATCGAACTCCTGGCTGTGGGCAGAGTTTGCCTGCAATACTGCACTTTAACCACTGTACCACCACATATCTCTGTAAGCTGACCTTCTAGAGCAGGGGTGTCAAGCTTGCGATGACACATTGTCATCATGTGATGTATTGCAACTTTCCCCCCCTTCGCTGAAACGGGGGTGGCTGTGACCAGCGTGTGACACATCCAGTCTGCGGGCTGCAAGTTTGACACCCATGTTCTAGAGTAATTGTGATTTTGTTGCAGCTGCCAAAAACTTCAAAGAAGCTGTGACATTTGCCTCTAGATCAGGGTTTTTCGCATTTGGCAACTTTTGAGATGTGAGGACTTCAACTCCACACGTGCTGGCTGGGGAATTCCGAAAGACTAGAAAAAGAAAACGCCGAACTAGAAGATCACGTTAAGGGTTATGGCTCACCTATCTCCCCTCCATTCAATTTTCTTTCTCCCGTACTCACCTTGCTGTGATAATAAAGGTGTGCTTGGCAAGGCAGGGTCATAAGTGCTGCCAGTGGGCGGGACGGCTGGCACAGCAAAACTCTTCAGAGGATGAGAGGGACGGACATGGGCAGTGGGCAGGTTCTGGCTTGTCTCCTCTTCCTGGGTACTGGGCAGGTAGGATGCTGAAGCACTCTCTGGCTCTTGGTGGTCGGCACAACATGTCTGAGATGAAGATGCTGGCATGGTATCTGTGCTAGGTGTATTTCGAACAGATTCTGGAGACGAGGGAAGGAAATGAACGGTTAGCTTTAACTTTTCAACCTCAGAGTGTCCCTGAAAATGCCAGGCGCTTTCAATGGCGTTAGTTGGGTCACAAACTCTCTTTAGTTCCAAAGAAGGCCAACAAACTGAGAGAATGAGAAAGTCACCCCAAAGCTCACTTAGTTAGCACTTATACATAACTCTACACTGATGCTAAAGTTTTATGCTTTTTACTTAGGCTCTATAAAGAGTTAATTTGTTTTGAAAAAAGCTTAGCGTGTGATCCCATCACTGAATCAAAACAAAACAAGCAATATATTCAGCTTTCTAAATCACCACTGAATTTGCTAACTGATTCATCCTTTAGTGAACTGTCTGGAGATTTCTTAGTTGCCTAGCTTTCAAGTGGTTTTTATTAATGCTAGGTATAGATACCTCTAAGCTGTTAGTTTTTCCATATTCGATGCAAAATGGGTCCTCTTGATGTTGGAAATTAAATCAGAAGCTACTAGCGCTCTACAATTAAATAAGGAAGTATTCTCACTTCAGGGTCATTATTTGCAGCTTTAATAATAAAGAGAGCCAATTATGCAAATCTAAATTCTCACCAGAGAAACCGAATTATCATCAGATCCAAGATTAAAAAAAATTCTAAAGGCTTAAATGCGCCTTCACTAAAAACACAAAAAGGACAACCTTGTTCTCAGAGCTTAGAGTGTCTAGAGGGCTAGTTTGACTCCAATGGAACAAAGTGCAGCAAAACAAATCAAGTCCATCTACAATGTGTGCTATTGCAAAAGGAAAAAGGAACACACAATTAGTTCAACTGGTAGATACAACCTTCTGACTTTGGTAGATTTGGGCTAGAGACAGCCACCCAAAACATGTCGTCTGATATTTGCAATTAGATCATATGAGGCTCTGTTCCTCATGGTTCTTTTTGCCAATGGTGGACCTCCGAAAACGGATCGTTCTTCTCACCTGTGGAATTAGCCCTGTCTGAATGGGACACAGATGTGCCAACTGGCCATAGGTTTGCCTGATGATGGAGATAGTTGCAGGTTGGAGAAGCGAGGTTGCCGGAGTGGAAATGATGGTGAGGGTTATCAAGGGAATGGATGGGATGAGCACTAACCACAGCTGCGAATGAACATAAGACAGAAAAAAAAAGCTTAACACAAGACCAACCGGCATGCGGGCCGAAGTGAAGCCCCCCCCACTCCCCCACTTTCATCAACAAAAATGCATTGAAACAAACAGACAGAGAGACTAGGACGCCTGGTTCCAGATTCCTAGAAGAAGAGATACTATTCTGTCAAGAAATTTCCAGGGATGCAAACATTAGGAAGCAAGAACTGCAGATGCTGGCTGTTTGGGTTGCTGAAAAGCATCAGATTTGCTTGAAAGGAAACTTACTGGTTGAGGTGAGACGTGGGATTGAAGCCCAGATTATCAAAATTGAAGTTTCCGCTATATGTGAGAAAAGAGGAATTATGGTATCTGAGGATGACTTGGCAGCTATGCGTTGGATCATAATTAGGAATGGGTAATTTTGAACAAAGTCTCTCCAACTTTATGGTATTGTGTAAAAGTTATTGTGTGCATTACTCAACATAAAATTGTAGGTTTATTAGCTTGATTTAAAGTGTACAGAAACACACTAACAGTACTTGTAATCTGGCAAGCAAATAAAACATTGATATTACAATTTCCCTTCAGTTCAGTTTCTGCACTCATGCTACTGCTGAGTTCATTTATAAATTTCCGATCCTTAAGTAACCTTAAAGGATCATATTTTCACTATCTCTGTAGATCAATTCCTGTGTTGAAATCAATGAGAAATCCTAGGTTTTAATGTAGCTGGCTGCAGATCCATTACTTTCTGCTTGCTTTAGTTAAGCTATTCTTTAACGTATGTAAACATAGTGCTTTTAAAATAAAAACCCAACGAAAGCTTAATTCACTGTTCCCATACTGCCAATGGAAGGGAATATAGTTGTGAGACCATGATAAATGATAAACCTGCAATGTATTTTGTAATGAGTAGTTTTGATATATTGCAGATTGGAATAAAATAAAGAGGATCGCTTACAACAAACTCAGTAACTCAACCATTGTCATGTTATTGGTTCTATTATTCTATGCCAGCCTTTGGCCATAATGAAGCTTTACTGGAAAATCCAGTAAAAAGAACCAACTGCATTAAAAGAACACTATGATAGGAAGAAATAATCTCTGAAAAGGAAGCAATGTTATTGATCTCCCCTTATTAAGACTGAGGAAAAAAGCAACGGGAAAGGATTTGTAAAATTATGAAGCATTTCAAACATCTCATCTTGGAAGAATGAAACTTTTCTTACACTACTGGTGAGAAAAATCACTCTGTAAAATATGCCCACGTTGGTCTGAATATTGCATATAAAAATGGTTCCCCTTCATGAAGGGAAGCATGACATTGGGATTTTTATCATTGTCAGTGTTTCTGAAATACCTTTTAAATCACAGTGATTAATTAGTTACAGGCATCTTCTCCTTGCCTCAATTTCTCAAAATATTTTTCTTACTGTTTCACCGCCCTGAGTGAGGAACCATCAAGCATAAACTTGCTCCCTTCTTCACCTCCAGTCTTGTAACCTTCACAGCCCAAATACATCTGTTTCTCTCTAGCACATGCCCAGCTCTTTCAAAGATAAATAAAACCATCTAAAATCTTTGCAATTTGATGACACACAAATTAGTATGGTTATCGCCGTAATTATATCAGTTACGATAAACGGAGGATCTCAACTAACTCTGCTGAAAGAAAAACTATTTTCTTCAGCTTCTTCTATTACTTGTGTATTAGCAGGATCTGGCTAATTTGCAAATGCAGCCTTGGCACTGATTTCTATGGTTCTGGCATTTATCTAGCCCATAATACTTAAATAGATTAAATTGATAGAGCCATCAATTGCACATGACATCTCCTGGACCTGCCATCCACATACAATGGCTGTGCAAATTCCATTTAGCTGGCAATATTTGTTATTTAAATCCACTAGGCTTGTCATTAGCATATCGCTATGGAGAGCCAGAAATTACATCCCTATACTAAGGTGAAAAGTCCAAGGCCATTCATTTCCTGGCATTAAGTCTAACCTGTGATATAATACAGGCTATTCTGCTCAGAATATCTGCATGACACACAGGGCAAATTTATTTCTGCTGCCAGGATGAATCTACAAAAACAGAGAGGGCCTGGGAGTTAAAGTCCATGTCAAAGGAAAATGTAAACAGGCTATTTAGCCAGAAGTTTATTTAGTGCCCTTAAGAATAAGGGCATTGGACTATATTGCTTTAAATGAACGGCAAGGCAATCTTAATATGGATGAGATGGAACCAGAAATGTTTGACTCAATCAAGGTGGCTTTGGGAGGTCATCCCTGAAGCTAGACTTACGTTGAGGAGGCTGAGAATCAAACGGCATCATCATCTTTGGCCGCATCCCTCTTCTTCCTGCGAGGGTGGACATGCTGTCCTCTGACTCATGCCCTGGATTCAGAAGAACAAAGGTCAGGTTCCACGTTAGGAAAGAACCACAAGATTCAGCCGTGGAGCTAACGACAAGCTGAGCATCATCTCACCTCTGTAGGAGTTTCGTCTCTGATGAATGCTGCTGTCCATAGAGTTGTCCACGGGGGTGATGTCTTGGGAGTTACGAGGGATCGGGGTGTCGGTCATGATTGGATTGGGATCTGGGGATTTATCAATAGGCTTCAGCTCCAGCCTCTCGTGATGGATCCAAAGATCCGGTGGCTTGACGTCCTTGGAATTGCCTTTGTATTTATGAGATCCGTTCACAGATTTACAAGCAGCTCGTTTTCTTTAAAAGGAAAACAAAAACAAATCACTTATTCAACTATCCTGCAGGAGTTATCTTCCATAAAAGTATCTTTGTGAACAATAACACTGCTCAGTAGTATGTTTTGTGAAGGTCTCTGTGAAGGTCTGAGCTGGATTGTTTTCTTGCAGACGTTTCATTATCCAAACTAAGTACCATCCTCAGTGCAAACAGCCCAGCTCAGAGAGCACCAAGGACCCCTCGTTTCAACCTTGAGCTACAAATATTCTCCTTTATTAGTATGTTTTCTATTGTGCGTGAGGGATTTTCACTCTTTCTTTAAAAGTGCTCATCCAAAAACAGTGGGGAGTCAAGTGTCCTTGTGTATCTTATTGGATGCCAAAGTCCATTCCGTATCACCCACACTTTCACCTCCCAAGCTGAGAAGCAGACTGAAGCCAAACAGCTCCTCTTTTCACTTCTGCTGACCTTAAATACCGAGAACTGTCCTGCCAGTAGCTGCGGTATATTCCTGTAGCAACAAAAATCACCTCATCCACACTTCAGGCAGAAGGAAAAGGAAGAAGCCGTGGAGATGACCTTGGAAAAGTCATCCAGAAGCCCTTAAGACCTCAAGATTTTTGTCACTATAGCCAATCTCAATAAAAGTATAATTTTAGTCTTCCTGCATGATCAGTTTCCTGAGCTGATCTACTTCTGGGCAAACAAACAGAAAGAAAAAATTAAATACTAGAAGCCTGATAGTTTTGCATGATTGTCTCTTCTCACGCTGAAGAGAGGTCAAAATGATCAATTCCACTTCAACTAGTTTTGCCCAGGAGTTGGGTAAGGAAACTCCAAAACAGTCAAATTAGCACTTTCCTAGTAAGACCTGAAGCCAAGTTATCAGGGAAGGGAGAGACAAATGTTCCTACCATGGAAGAAACAGAGGCAGAGCAGCTCAAAAAACCCCCCCAAAACATACCCATCCACCCAAAATATGGCTCTGAAATGGTTTCAACTATACTGCATCAGAACTATTAACTATTATTATGTATTATCTGAATACACTAGTTCATCCGCCAACACTGTTCATCTTATAGAATTGGAGAAGTCTAGAGCTTTTCATGAGAGAAATCCTTAAAATTTAAGTCCACAAAAGCACAACGTGCAACTTTATTGTGCCTTTTATTTTGCCTTCATTGTAAATCATACCCATATCCCTGAAACCAGCAGAAAGACACACACACATACCCCTCCACCCAGGGCAACTGAAAACAAAACCTTACTTCTTCTGATGAGAGGTGGTCCTTCGAGTGCAAAATACAGCAACAATCACTACAACCACAATGGTGATCACTCCCACAGACACAATTATGATCAGGAGCATATTGTATTCTAGTGGGGAGGGGCTGCCATGAGGACTGTTGCTTCCTAAGAAAGAACACAAAAATTACCCAAAATGATTTTTAGAGCTGTAATTTGGACTGGAATGAAAGAATTGAAAATTATTGCTTAAGTTAAATAAAAATCTATGTTATGTTGGGAATTTCAACTGAGTTTTTCTCTACTAAGCCTTTGACATTGACCTGCAGAACACACGCTATCTTTTGGGGAAATTATAACATGAATTATTTCAAGCTCTTGGCTCTCAACAGAGATGAGAAGATACTTACCACTAATGGGTGTTTTATAATCTGTTCCAACATCCACGGGTCGATTTCCTTTTCCTGCAGATCCCAATGCTGGAAAATAAAATTTTAACCATGTTAAGGGCTTTGACTAGCTCATCTTGTTAACTTTTTAAAATTTAATACATTTTCCTTTTCGTTTTACACAGATGGGCAATTTGTGGCTCTCCAGCACCTACTCAGCTTGAGATTACATTGCCCCAAGTATTTTAGTGGAAAATTGTTTACTGTTTTTTCCAAAAGTAAAAGATAGGAATGGGAACAGGAGGGTTCTAATAGGCCAACCACCCTCATCTGCAATAAAAAAGAGCCCAAAATCAATCCTAAATTGTGGCAGAGAATTTAAGACTATTTTGCTGAAGAATTTTAGTGGAAAAACTTTGGACTTTTGCTGGGGGGGGAGAGTTAAAGGAGGAAATAGGGACTTTGATTGTCATAATACTTTTATTTCAATCCGCACCGTTAAAACCCTAAAAAAAACCACCTCTAAAATACATCTTAAAGAATTAATTGCTCTCCTTTTTGTGATCTCATCAAAGAACAGGATTGGTCTCTGAAGCCCTCTAAAGAGGCTGAGTTTTTGTCTGACCTCCAAGATAGGTGCATTCTCCAAGCACACCCACATACATACAGAGAGACAGAGAAAGAGAGAGAGACTGCAGAATATATTTAAAAATGTCAAACTGATTATATTAATAGCTAGAGTATACCTCTGTAATCACGGATATGCAAACCATAATGTAGTAGCCTAATTTTTTTCTGATAACGAGACAAAATGTAATTTTCTATCCATGTTAAGAATTTTGTTTTTATTTCTAATTCCCTGTCCCCCATTTCTGAACAGCTGGAGCCTAATGCTTATCTTACAAGAGCTCGTACTCAATCACTGATATGGCAGGTATTTTCAAGCCATATTAAATCTGGAAGGGAAGTGGCCACATTATGATTATCCCCCTGCTTAATCCTTTCTAACAAAGCCCAGATCACATGTAGGGATCTCTACAACCATGTAACATTCAGTTCTCGACAAATTCCAGTTGATAGATGTTCCTGTCCATTGGGGGCTGATAAGAGGTAAATGCAGGGAGAGAGTCACTTCAAAGAAAATACAAGGCTGGATGAATGCAATCATTCTTTGCCACGGAGGGACTTTATCTTCTTGCTTTCATTTATTTAAAACTATTGTATGTCGTTTCTGATGACTGTATACAAACAAATCCTTATTTATTTATATGTAAATCATTGTTGCAACATATTGTCAGGCCTTCTAACAAATAAAGGAATACTATAAAAGTAAAAAAACAACAACCCAGAAGATTAAAAAATCAAAACCCTGCCCATTAAATGGACTATTTTCATTTTTAAAAAGAGCGAAATGTACTGGCATACAGAGAAGTTTTAAATGACTTTTAAAAGTCATTGTGCAGTTTTAATTGTCAACAATTTTGCTTCTAGATGAAAACAAAAAAAAGTTGCATAGGTTGCAAATACGCTGTTCACCAAAAGAAGCCCCAGGTTTTGATATTTTAAAATTTCACAATACTGTCATTTAATAGAGCAAGAAGAGGAGTAATACTCATAAAAGACAGCACGACACATAAAGCACATCTATTGGTTTACCTTGATCATTAGACATTTTATCTGATGATTCCGCTACCAAGGGAAGCAGAGGGGAAAAAGCACACAAGAGACCAAAATTCATTGACATGGAAAGAATAATCTCTGAAAACGGGAAAGGAAACTCATACTGGACACAACTACAGCGTCCTCAACTACCGAATGCTCACTTAGTGACTGTTCAAATTCTGATGGGCCTCCCTGGAATACCCAAATTCAAAGTTCTGATAGCTACGTGGCTGCATTTTCTGGCGGTTTTTGTTAATGACTGCCATAAAAAAGGTTGTAAAATCAGGTGGGTCACAGTGGTTGACACAATGTATAACCAGCACTATAATGGGCAGGCTCCATTACGGTTGTAACTTGAGGACTATCTGGAATACCACTGGCAGCTTTCGCCTAATGACAAAACCCTTTGCAAGGCCCAAAGAGCTTCTCAAACTTTTGCCCGAGAAGCAATGTAGGAACCAATCGCTTTCCTCAAGGATGAATCCTGGGAGAACCCATCTCTCAAAGAGCAGGTTGCCCAACCCTGGGCTAAAGCTTTTCAGAAAGCATTAGCTGCTCTTCATATCAGCCAGTACATTATGTACATCAGAGAAACTTATTTCCTAACAAAAACATTCTAGGTCACTCCGCTGCACAAGTTCAGATAATCAGCAGTTCTTCTAATGAGGACAATTCCTGATAAACAATCTGCTCAAATAAGAAATATGTAAAATATTGCTGATAACGTTTATTGCTTATTGGTTTCCACCCTACAGAAATGACCAGAAAAATTACTATCCGACTATCCTTTATTGCAAACGTTTTAACAACTGTTTGTTTCCATCCACCTGGGTCACGGCAAAGTATAAAGCCAAAATCCCAGAGAGAATTAATTTTTAAAAAAAAAATGTTTTACAGCTCCTAGCACGAACTGAAATCCTTTTCCTCATCCATTGATTGTCTCATATATTAAATCAGAAAAATACAGCATTTCTTTGCAACTTACCTTTAGGAGTCCTGAACTGTACTGCCTCTGACATGGGGCCCATGCCTTTGGAGTTCCGGGCTTGGATCTTGAAATAATACGCTGTGTCCAGGGTCAGCTCTTGAATCTGGTGGGTCAGTCTATTGCCTACTACTGGTTCAATGACCCAGTCATGTATTTCAGCGTTGACATCGGTGTTATAGTAAATTATGTATCCTGCATAACAAAAACAGGAGGGTTCGCGAATTATGAAGGCAGGTTTCCGAGCTCTGAAAAATTCACGTCTCAAGTTTTCTTGCAATGTCTTCTGCTAAAGGCACACGTCTTTTGAATTACTGCCATTAGGAAAGTGTGTGTGTGTGTGTGTGTGTGTAATGAGGGTGAGACCATCCCTCCCCATCCATTGATTTTCTTTTAGCCCAGACTTCAACCAATGTACGCCTTCTTCCAGATGTTGCTTAAACTGGCAAATTTTGACTGTGTAAGAGTTTGTAAACATTTGTAGTAAGGCTGTAGAGTCCTTCCAATTCAATCTCCCGAAGCAGTTCAGTCTATTTGTACCCAAGGGCACAAATATAGCATCTCTTTGCAACTCTGTCAAGTAGCTGTTTCTTTTTCTACATTGGGCAGCTGCTCTCCACAGCTGTTGCGCAACTCTGCCTGGAGTGGTGGGAAGCTAC
Organism: Stegonotus admiraltiensis; assembly: GCA_032468215.1. NCBI lineage: Eukaryota > Metazoa > Chordata > Lepidosauria > Squamata > Colubridae > Stegonotus > Stegonotus admiraltiensis. Next base: position 14,904 of record JANHZT010006108.1, read on the forward strand.
TTAAGAAGCTGGAGACAAGCACTACATATGTAAGTCCTGTTACATCTTCTGAAGTATCTTTCTGAAATGAAATCCAAAGCATTTGCACAGGCAAGTGACAAACGCACATGCACTGTTGTGTTTGTTGTGCATCCACTGAATCATCCCTTTTGCCACAAAAAAATATTATGCAACTACAATCAATAAAAAGCTGTATCCAATGTAATTAATATTTTTCTTTTCATTTAGTTGTAACCATATCATCACTGTATTTTATCCAAAAGACATTTCACCTGTAATTTTGCCATTGGCTTCAGATGGAGGCTGCCAGTTGACAATTATAGTTCTGGGCTTTCCTTCTTTGCTGACCACTGTTACATCTTTTGGTGGAGAGGTTGGAACTGCAAGAAGATTTAAATTAAACTGAGACAGATCTTTACACTTCAGTGTATTTTCTATTTTAAAAAAAAGGTTAAAGCAAAGGAAGTAACAACATAATCCTGTAAAAAAGGCATCGCATGTGACAAATACCTTGCTCAAAAGTAGTCCCATGTGCTGTCATGCTCCAAGTGCTTGATCTTCGGCCTTTAGTCACCATGACAGAGAATTCATATAACGTGTTTGGTTTTAAGCCAGTGACCAAGAAGCTTAAGGTAGTTGTATTTGCTGTCTATGAAAATCAGAAAATAAAAACATAAATATTTCGTTCCTATTCCTCCCTTTCTCTTCCTCCCTCACGGAAACACACATGGAATCTCTTTTTTTAATTGCAGAAGGTGTGGACAAAATTCCTGTAAATCTACCATTTTTCTCACCTTGTACTTTGTGTTTGCAGGAATGTTGGTTTTCCAGCGGACTGTGTAGTAGCGGGCATCCGAAACCTTCTGGTTCTTCGGCAGAGAGTTGTCTGCCCAGGTGATACGAATGGTGTCATGGCTCAGGATGGAAGCCTGAACTCCCACGGGTGGCATCATGGGGGAGGGGTCTGGCACTGGAGTGTATGGAGCATTAACAACAAATAAATCAACTTCAGAAGTGTCTAAAGAATTGATGGGTAAAATGCGGGGTATTGCAATAAAAAAGAAAGGTGACATTATATGTGAATAGAAACAAAAGGGTGGAATGCAGGGCAATACAATGAAATGAGAGGTGAGGAGTGGAGTGGAGTGGAGAAAAAGAGAGAAAAGCCAGAGTTAATAGGCACCACGGCACCACAAAACAAGTTCTCAGCTATTATTTTTGCTACCTTTTAAAAAAAACACGGCATCAGCAGATTCCACAGGATTTGGCATTTAAGTAGGTTATCAAAGATAACAAGGACAATGACTTTCAAATCTTCAGTATTCATTTGAAAAAGTTTACTAATTAGAATATACAGTATTACAGTTGCATTAAAACATTAATTTATTCCAACTTTAAAATCAAGGTAGAATTAGCATCTAACAGAGACAGTGATAAAGAAGTAGTTAGAATAGAGCTCTGTAGTACTCTGGTGTAGTAGTAGCTCTGGTGGCTCAACAGACTAAGTAGTCTGTTACTAACATCAACTGCTTGCAATTACTGCAAGTTCGAGTCCCACCAGGCTCAAGGTCAACTCAGCCTTCCATCCTTTCTA
>JANHZT010006108.1:16597-31300 GCA_032468215.1 Stegonotus admiraltiensis
TGACTTTGTATAAATATACAGAAGTATGAAGGCTATTGCTTAACGCATTGTAAGCCGCCCTGAGTCTCCGAAGAAGGCTGGCATATAAATAAAATAAAATAAAAAAGTACAGTATTAATGCTTAGTATTAAAAGGAAAGTGCATATCTGCAAGCTGAAAGACATTCAGAAAATATCTTTATAAGAACAACTAGGATCTAGCAAAAAACAACAAAAAACAACCAGCCCAACAATAAAATATCAAATCAGTGTTTTCTTTCAAACTATGGTACTTATTTTCCAAAGCTCTAGAAGGCCAGACAAGAAACAATGGATAGAAACTAATCAAGGAGAGAAGCAACCTGGAATTAAGGAGAAACCTCCTAACAGTGAGGACAATTAACTAGTAGAATGGCTTGCCTTCTGAAGTTGTGGCTGCTTCAGCACTGGAGTTTTTAAAGAAGAGACTGGACAGCCACTTGTCTCAAATTCTATAGGGATTCCTGCTTCAGCAGCAGGTTGGACTAGAAGACCTCCAAGCCCTGCTCTATTCTGATTGATTGATTGATTGATCTCTCTACAATGTTTAAAAGTTTATTTTTTTTTGTCCAACTGGTCATTTAGTTTAAAGAGTGATAAAAACACACAGTACTGAAAAACATAACATGCTGTTGACTGACATGCTTACAATTATAATACTGTAGATTGGGAAGCTCAGCAAACAAATTTAAGAATGTATAATCAGTGCCATGGCCAATGTCCCGAATTTACAGTAAGGGTTATAAAGGAAATCAGGAAATCACTGATCCAGATTTCAAAGTCATTGTTCAGAAGACAGTTCAGCAAATTATCTCTGAACACGGAACAAAGAAACAAGCCACCAGCAAATTAGAAATATATTTTTTCGTTAAACCATCTAGGCTGTTCCCATCTTTACCTGTATAGGCTCTAGTCACTGCACTCTCATAAAGAGGGATTCCTTCACCAACGTTGTTATATGCTTTCAAAGTTATCACATAATGGGAACTGGGATCTGAAAAAAAAATTAACTCTATTAGTATGTACTAAACACAAGATTCTTTAGCGCTACAGAAACATCTGTTTTCAGAGATAGTTTAAAATTCATATAAAATGTCCTCAGCTTTATCATATTAACTCAAGCTTCACAACAAAAATGAAAGAAATTTAACATCCATTTTGCTATTATTTCCAAACATCGTGAAATCTAGAGTGAATATAGAGGTAGAACACTTTTAATATCAAATGAGGACATAAAAAGCAAGCATTTTGATCAGTATTGATTTTATAATTTATACAGATGAGCCACGGTGGCACAGTGGCTAAGAGTGCAGCACTCCAGGCTAATTCTGCTGCCTGCTGGCTGCCTACAATTTGGCAGTTCAAATCCCACCAGGCTCAAGGTTGACTCAGCCTTCCATCCTTCCGAGGTGGGTAAAACGAGGACACAGATCGTTGGGGGCAATATGCTGACTCTGTAAATCGCTTAGAGAGGGCTGGCAAACACTATGAAGTGGCATATAAGTCCAAGTGCTATTGCTATATTGTTACTTAGCAAAGTATCAGATTATAATCTTGTGTAATTACCCAAATTTTCAATTGTGTAATATCGTTGCTTATAATCCACCTTGATGGTCTGAGCGTGGGGGCTGCCTACCCCATACCCTATGGCATAGCCTCTGACCACAATGTTCTGGTTTTCCGGTGGAGTCCAGCTGACAACAATACTGGTTACAAGTGGACGGACATGCAACGAACTTGGCACTTCTGGAACGCGAGTTTCTAAAAAGAAGAGAACTTATTATTTAAATGGATTAAGACAAGAAATAATAAACCTGAAAGATGTATTTACTTTTAAGAGATGTCACTGAGTTATTTAGATGATTATATCTACACAGAGTCACCTTATTGGGGAAATGGGTGGCACAAAACTTTAATAAATGAATAAAAAATAAATAAAATAATTTCTCAGCCTAAGTAGATCAGACTAAGTAGCCAATGCTAATGTCAAGACTACTTTTGCTGACAGAATCTTGCATGTCTGAATGTGCCTCCACCCATCATCCTTTGACAAAGGAATGAAAAGATTTCTGTATTTTTTCATGAAGCTTTCACGTTTGTAACACGTGTACTTGGTATCCATACCATCGAGGTCACTCTCAAATGTTTCTGCCGATATCCAATCCGTAGCTATTCCTGTCCCATTGACTGTTAAGGCAGCCACTCGGAAGCTGTACTCGGTCCCTCGTTCCAAACCTAGTATAGAACACATCATACTGAAATACAACATTCAATATTAATTGCAAGCAAGCTTTCTGCTTCCAATTAGAATAGCAATAGTTCCATTATCCTGTTACTTCGAAGTACCCCAATGAGTATCTTCAAGTGATTATTATTTCGAAGTTATAATTTGAGTCACGGCTGACACAGATCTAGTTAAACAAATACTTTATGTTTTGGCCTTTCATCTTCCTGATGGCTGCTGGAGCATAACCCACAGCTAAGCAGGACAAATCAACAATATTTGCCGTAAGTCTCCAAGAGATTCAGTTGACAGAAATTACTATCTGTCAAGCATGAGAGGACCGACACACTACAACGACCTTTCCTGTATGTCGGTGGCAAAAGAATATGTAATTTTCCTTCAGCAAATAGAAAGACTAAGAGTTTCAAATGATTTACTCGTTTTATTTATTTCCACAGCAGGTGGTCTTAACATTTTCTATAAAAACAAAACACCTAGACAAAGGCATAACAAATCAATTTAAAATGTGAATTAAAATATTCTTATCCAATAAATCTGATTTACGGGGACATTTCTAGATGGCTTAGGCCTTATTTCAAGGACAGAGAAGGCAGAACTAAAGAGAGGCTTCCTCAGAAATAGGAATGACCCGCCAACCTTTAGGGTGGCTTGACAGAAAAAGCAGTATCTGTGATGAACTCATAAACTAAAACTAAGAGGACTTCCCCAAGCAAAAGAAATATTACAAGGACAGAGAAGGTTATTTTTATAATAGACCCTCTTCTTTTCCTAAAATAAGAAACTTGCAGTTAGTTTAGGTTATTATTAGATTAGGAATTCCAACTTATTCACCTTCAATGAGCTGTGAAAGTTGTGTCCCCACAATGATTTCGGTGACATCACTTTTGCGAATCACTTTTCGGTACCGAACCTTATAGCCAGTAATTTGCCCATTGTGTGTTCCTGTGGGAGGAGGCTGCCAATGCATCATAATGCTCTGTGGGAAGTTAAACAGCATTATAAATCATATTCTCTCAATTAAATTAGGCAAATTATCATGCTTCATTAATCTCCATTATACTGGTCCAAGAAATAATTTACACGTACTTAGAAATATTACATATGAACTTAATATCTCTGACATTAAAATTATGTACCTGGAAATAACCAAACCATGTAACTTGCAAATAATATTGTATGTATGTAGGTGTCAATAATTTCTACAAGATACTTTGAAACATTAACATGACTCTTCAACATTGGTGAATCTTCACTATTTGCACCCTGGTCTAGTACAGTCAATGTTTACTGCAGCTTCTAAGCATGCAAATTGAGAATTTATCTAGTTGTTCGTTTCCCCCCACAAAAAAAAAGGGGGGAGGACTTTATAAACTATAGCTGATTCATCATACATTCAAGATCTAAGGAAGAAAATCAGATGCTTCATCCATGTCTAAAGAGAGAAGTGTCTTACCTTGGAGTTTTGCACTTCTAGTGTTAGGTTCTGGGGTGCAGCACTGGGAACTAGAAACATTAAAAGAAGTTATTCAAATATGGTTCAAACTTGAACATCTCTCAGGGAGCACCGTATCCCCAATGTAAATTAAAAATGAATTATAGCTCTTCCACTTTCAAAGCAAGTGGATTTTATCATGATCTCCCAATTTCACTGTGTGTGTGTAAATTTTCAGAGTAATATCTACAAAGATTTGCCAAGATAATACCTTATGTTGATAGAAGCAAAGATATACATGTGTGTGTACACACACATACACAGTTTCTTAAGATACTTTCCTCAACACCAAAAATAGAAGGCAAAATAGTAAAATATAGAAAATGCAAAGGAAAAGCCCAAGAAACCCTTTTTTCCCAAAAGATTTCAGCACGGCAACTTCCTATTTAGATCTATATAGTATGAAGAAGCCAAACCAAATTGGTTATATATAAAATGCAAATAAATACATAGGCATTCTTTCTACAGTTAGAAAACACTCACCATCTGACAGTGTACGAATGACAACGTCTTGAGTAGAGACTCCTGGACCATGTTTATTGTAGGCCACAACTCTGAAGCTATACTCTGTAAATTTTCTCAAACCAATTATTGTATAGGAAAGACCTCCAACATCAATGTCCTATTTAAAAAAGATGAAAAACATGATGTATAAATCATAATTTGGGCTTGATAATTTATTAAATTATAGTCCACATGAGGCTGAAATTATGGCTATACTTGAATATTTGCTCATTTCTGGTTCTGGAGATTTCTCTCTCCCTCCCAGTTATCCCGTGTTCACATCATAAATACAATATAATTGAGGACAGAATAATCTATTTAGAATCAAAGCAAAGCTTCCTAACCAGCCAGGATAACAAAGGCATGGTTTTCGAGTAAATGGATGCTTCTATAGTTTTGCACCTATGTTCAAAAATAGAAGGAAGTACTGACAAAAGTCAATATGAATTTTAATATGGTGAACTTTCTGGTGAAAATTCATCAGAAAGTCATTCCACCAGGAAAAAGTCATCTCTTTGTATATCTGCAAGCAACAACTCAGAGGACAGAGGCAATCCTAAAGATCACACTTTTCTTGATGATTCATTCTGACCTAACTGGAGTAGGGTTTTTTTAGGTAAAGGTAAAGGTTCCCCTCACACATATGTGCTAGTCATTCCCGACTCTAGGGGGTGGTGCTCATCTCCGTTACAAAGCCAAAGAGCCAGCGCTGTCCGAAGACGTCTCCGTGGTCATGTGGCTGGTATGACACAACGCCAAAGGCACACGGAACGCTGTTCCCTTCCCACCAAAGGTGGTCCCTATTTTTCTACTTGCATTTTTTTGATGTGCTTTCGAACTGCTAGGTTGGCAGAAGCTGGGACAAGGAACGGGAGCTCACCCCGTTACGCGGCACTAGCGATTCGAACTGCTGAACTGCCGACCTTTCGATCGACAAGCTCAGCGTCTTGGCCACTGAGCCACCACGTCCCAGGTTTTTTTTAGGTCTTAGCTATTAGGAACAGAAAAATGATAAACAGATTCAAGAATTATATCCCATAATCATAATATGCAAATACAAAAATTACTTTCTTAACATACAGGTATCTCACCTGTTCGTTCTCTGTTCCCTTCTCCATGTAATACAGTTTGTAGTTCTGGATCTCGCCATTGCCCGATAAGGGTGTACCCCAAGTAACAGTGATCGACGTGGGAGAGGTGGCATACGCACGAATGTTGGGGGCTGGACCTGGAAGCTGAACTAAATAATAAGCAGGGCATATTACAAAATAATATAAAATATTAACCACACAATGTTAAAAAGAGCAATGTAAGTAGCAAACCGCCGATATTTAATGCTTACCCTCAGGTTGTGTGGCTACTTTCAATGGTACTGAGCTCTCCCCAGGTCCATGTCTGTTTTGGGCTACCACTCTGAAAATATATACTGTTTCAGGCATCAGGTTTTGGATTGTCACTTGCATTTCCCCAGGATGACTTGTGTTTTCAACACGCTCCCTTTATTAAAAAGAGAGAGAGAAAGAGTTGGGAATGGAAATGGGCATGCAAGACTTATTAGGACAGATTATTGTTGTTTTATATTAAAGTGAAATCATCAATTATGGATAACATGAATAGTACTACTGCTGTTTTGATTTAATCTAGGAAAATCAATTGGGCAACCATAGATTTGTATTATAAAAGATGCAAAATAACTATGATAAACTTCATTGAATTAATGTGGAGTACTAGATGATATAAAATAAACTCATCTGTAATCACCACAGCCTTCAAGTAATTGATACCCAACTTTTAATATAACCATAACAAAAGATGCCTTCCAGTGAGAAATTGGTAGAACGTGACCTGCTAAAAAAGCACTACAATGTTTTTTTTAAATCAGGATCTACAAGCTGGAAGTCCAGACTGTTAGAAGAATTGCCACAGAAAAGATGAAGTAAGTAATTATTGGCAGAACAGTATATATTGTATAAGCATGGACAGCATTCATGATTGGAAGTATTTATGCAATCTTTGAACCAGTGGAATCTGATGGCATCTTCCATCGAAGTTCTATATCTTTGGCATAGCATGATGTTTTAGCATCATGAAAATCTGGAACAATTTTGTGAAATCATCTAAACTGATTATCTAGTGCTGGTTATTTTAATGATTAAACTTCAATCTATAGTGCATACTAAAATGAGAGGCTGTGATGCTTTGCCTATCAGCCCAACTTTTATTTTTCAGTTATGGGTCAATACTCCTAAATGCTCACAAGTTTAGCAATATTTAAATAAGCACACCTGTTACTCATTTCCTTGGTGTAGAACACCGAGTAGGTAAGATTGTCTCCCTGTGGGTCAGATGCAGGGGTCCTCCATGTTAGCTTGATGAAACGAGTAGATACAAGAGACGCCACCACATCTCGAGGGGCAGAAGGCAAAGGTCCAGTTGTAGCTGGTGCTAGATGGTCAGTAGTGGCACTGGTCAGTGAAGTGGGAGGTAATGTTGGGATGGCAACATCTTGTCATGTGCAAACATTGGGGAATATGAAGGGCAAACATCACGACGATTTAAGGAGAAAACAGAAAAAAAAACCAAAAAAAGAAATAAACAAAACCACGATGGAAAACAAAACAAAATGAACACACAAAAAAGGCCATTAAACTGAAGGTTGGCATGCAGGCAAAAAGGTAACTACTGAAAACTAATGGGAAATATCAAGGAGACATCACTATTGGAGAAGCAATCAAAAAATCTCCATCATAATGAAAGTGAGAAGGAAGGGTAGGATGAAAATTACATATAAAGAATCATTTCATCATTAAAACATTAGTTTCTGAAAATTAAGTCTGGTTATGGGGCAACAGTTAATTTTTAGAAAACCATCTGTTCAAATCTGGAGTCAAATGCATGGAGGATTATAATATCTGTCCTTAGCAGAACTAGGACAGAAATGCAGAACATTCAAGGCAAGGTAGCACCATAAAACTTCTTAAAATATTGGTAAATTATGTAATTTTTCATTTGGGACATTTCCTTTTTATTGATCTCAAATACCACTATATGAACTGTCATAGTAAAATGGTCATGCTAATTTAAAATGGTATTTCTTTTTAATTCAACAATTATATTTTAATTAATTGCTCTGAACAAAGAAGAATTTTCAATTAAAAAAACTTTAAAATTGCATATTATATCCCTCTTCATTAAATCTAGTAAAAACTCATTAGCAAAGTAATTATAACTAAATTCCATAATATGGTCATCCATTCTAAAACAGAATGGTTATTCTGTTCCCCAACACTGGCCAATGATATTCTGCCTTGTACAATCATACTGAAGAACAATAATTAGAACAGGATCCTTTACATGTTAACAAAAAGCCTTTAAGTTATCTCTTCTTTTATCTTCTTTAAGCAGTGTCATTTTTCAATATTAACTGGAGGCAATCATTAATTGATACAGTATTATTTATGCGTTAGAATAAATTTCAGAGGCAACTCAAGTGCCTTGACAGATGTGGAGAGTATATAAAATGGTTTGGCATAATGATGAATAAAAGATGAATTCTAGAACAAGGGGGGGGGGAGAAAGGGAGAGAGAATTGAAAGGGGGAAAAACAAAAGATGGAAAAATTAAAGAGATGAATAGTAACATTTATACTAATATTACTTTAGAGAAGTTGAAATACTACATCAATGAGACATTTTTGTGGCACATACACAACTTGGCTGTAAAGCAATGGGAAGTTTATGGAAATTGCCAAGCCTTACAGTTTCAGACTGCAAATTTGTATTGATCAATTGCAACACAGACATTCCAACTCCATATGTTATAATTGTAATTCTTGAATGGTACGGACAATATGAGGATATTTTAATTATTTAAAACTTTGGATAGTTGATTTTTTTCCCTCATCTTTGAAGTTATTAAAAGTGTATCTGTTGAGCTCCCTGACAAATGCAGTAGTTCTACTATAGTTATTTTGACTGGGATGTTTTCTTTAATCTTTTTTTTCCAGTGCAAACTTTTAAAGGAAATCATAAAAGTGCAATAAAAACAACCCTCCCGTATTTGGGAAATGTTTTGTTTTAAAGGAAGTTATTTTATTCTTTACTATCATGCCCAAAAAATTAAAAGGTGTGTCACCATCAATATAACAACAGAGAAGATTAAAAAAGGAAAGCAACATTTCCTGCCAGTCCAACCAGAAGCGATGCGGTATTTTAGACAAGATAGCAAAATCAATTGTTAGTAACGTAAGGGAGAAAAATATTTTGCAAATGTCCAGTAATAAAACATACATGCTCAGGTCTTTCACTTAGAGGTTAAAATCCAATGAGGGAAGTCACCCTAACATGCGCTATTAGAACTTGGAAAGAAGAACAGCAAACAATTATGGCATTAAAATCTAGCTGTCACACACAGATTTATCTTTTTGGGAACTGTGAAATCTTCAGAATTACAGCGTCAAAATCAATTCTGAACACTCGGGCTTCTCATATCATGCTAAATCATAATATGGTTCATATCATAGTTCATATCAGGCCTCTAGGGGTTTTTTCAGCAAACTTAGCCTCAGGGTTATCTTGTAAATAGTTTCAAGAAAAGAATGGAATATTACCCCTGATTATAAAAAACACATTACCAATGGATCTCCTTACACAGACAACATTAAGTAGATTTCAACTTCTCTTATAAACCTATCGATAAACAGCTCATCAAGAAGAAATAACTGATATCAATTTCATATTGATAGGACAGAGTATTGATTTTAAAAGTATTTATAAGAATAGAATGCTAAAAAGGCATGTGTTAATTATAGGCCGAGAACATGAGTTCCAGTCCTGCGTTAAGCATAATGGCAGCTGTGTAACCCTGGGCCAATCACTTTTTCTCAGCCCTAGGAAAGAGGCAATGGCAAACCACTTCTGAAAAAACTTATCAAGAAAACTGAAGTGGATTGTTCAAGCAGTATCTGAGAATTGGACACGATTGAATGAAAAAAAAAATTATAGGTAGGAACAATCTATCTACAAGTGAGTTGTGCCCCATGGGGAGGAAAATATAGCTCGATATTCTGCCCTATATTTTAACAATATATGACTCTACTTTCTTACCATGATCCAGTATTATCAGCTGGGCTCCAGACTGTATATTTCCCACATCATTTTCCGCAATACACTGATAAAAGCCTTCATCTGATTTCACCAAACCCAAAACTTGTAGGTTGTGCTCATTCTTAAAAAAAAACAAAACACAAAAAAACCCAAAGATGTACAGCATTCACTAGAACGTCTTCTAGTCACTGTTCAGGATTTTGAAAATAGAAGCTATAAAAATGTCTCTGTTTGTGTTATGTTTATTCACAACTCTTTCCATCCTTATAATTCTGACTTGTCCTTATTTTATTCTTTGGGGTTTTTTTACATCTTCACTCCCTTTATTTATACCGTTTAATGCTGACAGGAGTAATTTAATAAGTCCTTTGTTATTTATTTACTTCTGCCATTTGCGTATTGCCCAATCTGCAAAGAATCCCTGCTGCTTTATGATCATTTCCCTTTGGTGGCTCACCTCTAGCTTTTTCTGCCCTATCAGCAAGGCCAGGAAAAGATATTTTGCAGGCAAAGGGCAAGTCAGCGCTCCCTTACTGTTCAATGTCCATAAAGCAACTGAACTGAAACACCATTTCTTGTTTTAACACTAACAACTCGATTGCATTCTTTCCTACGCTCTCTACAGAGAGCAATTTAGTCCAGATCCTCCAACGTGCTGCTGATCTTCAGTCTCCGTTTCTGGCTGAAGCAGTTGCTATACTCTATCTAAAGATAGGTTGGCCTTTCCTTTTCTCTAAATTTGGTGTCATACACTTCTAGTTGTTAGCTTTTCTTTTCTACATTTTACTGCCATTGGGGATTTTAAGCTTGACTATAATGAGGGGACCAATGGGGAATAAATTTTCTCCTTAGAATTCTACTCCCCACGCCTTCGAATCAAACATGAATGGCGGCATTCTTTGCAAAGAACTATAAAACCGAATTGGTACCTTTTTTAGTGTCTTAGCTCTAGGATGCAGTTCGTATCAACTGTATAACCGGAAATATTTTCAGTTTAAAGATGAGGAAGTAACAGTCATGCAACTCCCAAAAGCTTTTCCAACTCTCTAGGTGCAAATTGTTGTGACTGGATTATTTGAAGGGAAAGATGTTTATATTTACGCTTTCTAGGGAAACGTAATCCAAAACCATTAGGCATTCTTGGAAGTGTGAGCTCGTGATCATTAAACCAGACCAAATGTCTTATTAAATATGTACTTACTACAATTTTAAAGTAGTCGCTAGGGATGACCACATCTCCATTCTTTACCCACTTGACTGTTGGAGTTGGCTTTCCGCTCACACCGCATTCAAACACAATATCCATGGATTCGTGTGCATAAATATTAGCAGGCTGCTTCAGAAATGTGGGAGGCACTTCAAAGTGAGAGAAAGGTCAATGACTAATTATTGATCAAACAGAAAATGGCCTGATCGGACGATATCTTTTCATTTATATTTCAAAGATATCTAGCTTTATTTTAAGATGCTTTCCAAAAATTGAATAGTTATCGGTAAAGGACAAATAATTAAGCAATACAATTTTACTAAGGTTAACCTATGGGAAATTTTAACAGGTTTTTTTTTTTCAAAATTACCAAATTATACTTTAAACAAATAATTTATGAGGAGCAAAGGCAAGCTTTACAGCTTACTTTCATATTGCCTGTCATTGGCAACTATCTTGTGAAATCCCAGTTAAAGCTTTCAGCAATATTTTTTATATCAATTAAGCAGATCAAAATCAAATGTCCTGCTTTAATGAGTGTAACACAATTCTGACTGTCTAAGTTCAAGCACATGCTCAAACCTCACCCACAAATGACTTTTTCTGAGTGGCAAAGGGAATAATTCTGTTTTCTATGAAATAAGTGAGGCACATCTTGTGATGTTTTAGTCAGCAACACCAGAACTGATTCAAATAAATCGATCTGAAATATATTCTAACCATGAATGCTTAGAATTGTACTGTTGGAACTGTACACAGTAATGTATATCAATACATCTGCCTTTAGTCTCTACAAGCCCCATTACCTTTCATAACTTGTTAATAATTTGCCATTCCAGAGTCAAAAGAAGATATTTTTAAAAACATCCCCTTCACTTTTAGCCAAATGAATTTTAATTTTAATTATAAGACCAATGATTTCAGATAAGTGCCAGAAGAAACACAAAATTTCCCACTGTTGCAGAATTTAAAAGTGGGAAGAGCAAATAAAATGCTGCCTGTGTAGCAGATATAATCTTCTAAAAGTGGAAAGCTATCATAAAGCAGCAGCTGGCATAAAGCTTTGTTAATACATTATAAATCAGTTTTAAGAAATCCTAGATGAAATCTAAAAGCTATCAAATACAATTCTCCTGAGTATCAATATCACTATCACAGATACTTTATGTATATACATATCAACTACTCAGGGATTTAGTTTGGTCCCACAGGATTTGATGGGAAGCTCTTACTGAAGAAGCAATTTTACACAAAGATTCAATCACTAATATCTTGGTTTTAAGTTTCATAATGCTTCTTCATAAAAGTAAAAACAAAGCATTTCATTATTTCTAAATGATGTCTGTAAAGAATTAAAACAAAGAAGAGGACTGTTGATGAACAATGTTACTTTGGGTATGCATTTGTCAATATTTCCATTTTGTAAATCTTTTAAAGTCCAGAACAATTTATAACATAGCAAGGATACTTTTGAAAATAATTCTGCCACTAGAGACTCAAAGATTTCCCAGGTGTCAAAAAAAAAAAGGCAGAGAAATCACCTACGTGTGAGATCAAGGCTTTTATTTTATTTCATTTATTGAATGAGAGCAATAGCAACTTCTAAATTCACACACACACACAGAATTCAATCCCATTTTTTAGCACTGAGATATTATTTAAATCAGCATATATACTCTGGCTACAGGAGTAATCTGGGATGCTATCACTTCATTTACATTTTTTCAAATGTTCATTTTAAATCTTCATTTTAAAAGAACAAAGAGAAATTCCATTTGTTGGAATTTTTTTAACAATAATGTTTGACAAGGACGAGCCAGGAAGCTCAAAAATCAATGTCATTTACGTCATACCATTTTCACGAATCTCCTGCAGAGCTAAATATGGTGGCTGACATTCCCAGCTGGAAAGTGAACTTACAACCTTGTCTTCATCTGTCTGTCTCCATGTTACTTCCTGAATTACAGTGATTAAAGGGAAAACTACCTTCTGATCATTTATACAAGGGAAATCTGGTAAGTGAGATCAGATCAATTTCCTCTTCCTTAATGACCCTTTTTAATACAGAATTGAAAGTTGGAAATTTACAGAGGTCGAAAGTAGTTTGAGAGCGAGGTAGGTGTTGGCACCAGGCCAGATACCAGGAGACTAGGAGTTTGTCTTGGCTTGGGTGCAAAGCCAGCTGGGTGACTTTGGGCAAGCAATTCCCTTTTATCCCTAAGAAGGAAGCAATGGCAAGCCACTTCAAAAATTGTTGCCAAGGAAAATCCATGCAGACACAGGACTGACTTGTAGTTAAGTATGTATACAGGTGAATATTATTATCCACCTATATATGTACTACACAGTCTTTGTGTACATTTATCCAGATAATCTACCTTACTATAGAAAATAATGTGTATCTCTATTGAAGAATACAGTGCACTCTTGGGAGAGAAAGGTTCTTGTTATCTTCAAGCCACAAGGCAGCAATGTCAGCTCTGTATTTGCAAAGTAATAAATGAAGCACCTTTATCCACCTCGTGCCATCTGTTTCTCTGTCTACCTAGCATTGTTTTCAAGGTGGAACCTTTCCAGTGGTTTAAGCTGAGCTCTTTCCCAACTCTGTATAGAAATGTCATAAATTTAATTTGCAAAGGATCTATTATTCCATTTCTAAGCTATGATAAGACTCTTGCTCCAGTCACACTGCTCTCCCAATACCTGCTCCTAAACAAAACAATGTTTTTTTTTAAGAATTCAACTGCCTTAGCTATATTAGCATTTTTTTTAAAAGAAGTGTATATATATACCCTGCACAGTAAGGTCAGCTCGAGCTTCAATAGTTTCATTCCCATTATCTGCGATGCAAGTATATGTTCCTGAATCATCTTCGGTGATATCATTTATCTTCAGAGTTCCCCCAGACAGGAATAGAAATCTGTGAGAACTGTATAAAACAAGACACATCACTGGAGTGATTTTTTTTTAAGTATGAGGGATTAAGGTTTTTTTTAAAAAAAATACAAACATTTTCAACATTGGGTGAAATCCAGCAGGTTCTGACAGGTTCTGGAGAACCGGTAGCAAAAATTTTGAGCAGTTCAGAGAACCGGCAAATACCACCTCTGGCTGGCCCCAGAGTGGGATGGGAATGGGGATTTTGCAGTATCCTTCCTCTGCCACGCCCACCAAGCCACACCCACAGAACCAGTGGTAAAAAAAATTGAATTTCACCACTTCATTGGGCTGTTGGTTTGAGCTCCGAGCTTGGCACAGACGAACACAATTCGAAGCGCGCTGATGATGTCTCCTTAAATGGTGATGAAATGTTTGCAACCAAATTACCAAGCTCGGAATTCAAACCAAAAGCCCAACTACCAACCCGAGCTACTAATATTTAAATATATTTACAACATTCTTCGGAAGCCAGAATATTTTTAACATCTTTCCTCTCAAACAATTTTAGCTCTTAAATTCAACTGAAAATATTCTGGTTGAAAATCTGCTGCATTAATTATTACAGGTGATACAAGTCAACATTGCCATAGCAACTATCCAAGGCTTAGGAATATTTGAAGAGTTAATAATTGACACAAAAGCAATAATTAAAACAAAAGCTCCAATGAACAAAGCTAAAAAGCACTGAGCTTATAATAACATATAAGAGTTGGAATACTAAGAGGGGGGGGGGGAAGGTAGGGGGGAGAATATTTCCAAAGTATGTATAGTTGTATCATCAAATACTGTATGGCTTAGAGATTGGAAAGCTGGATTGGAAAGCTGGACAGACTTATAGCCAGTGGTGGGATTCAGCTGGTTCTCTCTGGATTGGGCGAACCAGAAGCCGCAACTGCGGGAGGCTCCACCCACCCGCTGGGACGTAATCCATGAAAACTGCTCCTATGCAGAAGGCCGTGTGCATGTGCAGATGAGGCATGTGCGAGCGAAGCGAGCGCACACATGCACACATTCACATTTGCGGACCGGTAGGAAAGAGAATGCCACTGGGGCTTATAGCGCAACAAGGCATTTGATTGCATGGACAGAATGTGAAATAAAAATCAAGAGATATATTCAGAAATCTCTTAGGGAAAAGAGATGATAAACCTCCAAATAATGGGTTTCGGCATGACTTTAAATTTTTAGTTTTT
>JANHZT010006108.1:51275-63183 GCA_032468215.1 Stegonotus admiraltiensis
TTTTATACAAAGTCAGCTTATTGCCCCCACAACCAGGTCCTCATTTTACCTACCTTTGAAAGGATGGAAGGCTGAGTTAACCTTGAGTCTATTGCTGTAATATGCATGCATGTTTTGTTGACAAGTAAAATATTTTGATTGATTAGAATTAAAATGGTCAGAATTGCTCATAACAAATAGTTATAAAATAGGGTGGCATTAAAGAGGTAGCAATAGGACATGATAACCTTGTTGCATGCTGTTGCTGCTTCCTTAATTGAAATGCCTATTCTTTCTAGGGCTATATGGCTACTATGCAACTTCAGGAAAAAGTGCAGCTTTTAAGGAGCCACCAACAAATACAATGAATGAAATTATATTTAAGTTATAATACTTCTAGGAATTCATTTATTACCATTTTAGGTAAACATACTAATATGAATAGGATTGTCCAAATAGGGTGCTTATCTTCCTAAATGTCAATTTATGATTAGAACAATTTATAAACAATATATAAACATGAGAGCCATTCCATTCAAAGCTGTTTAGGAGCACTGCGTGCCAACAATCAATCTCTATTCAAATGATAATTAAAAGACTAATAAAGTTAAATTTTCTGAAGTCAAAGTCACTGTAGAAAAAGGCTCTCATAATAATCAATCAACCCAAAATTATGGGTTTCTTTTTTTTACACAGCAGTATTTGCCAGAGAAACCTTGTGCCCTTTTCATAAAGACAAAGCGAAAGCAGAAATCCTCATTTCCTAATTATTTCCTAGTTATTTTACAATTACTTCCTTTCAGGAAGCTTATGCAATCTGACTAGCTCCAACACTAACAATCTTCTTCAGAACTAAGCTATAGCCTAGGACTCCTAGAGCAGAAATAATGACGAATATGGAGTTCTGTGTTGAACAGCACAGCTTTCATTTTGGGAAAAGAGCTTTACCGGGAATCCTATGACTCTCATCCCTAACAAATCCAGATCTCCACAAACATAAGTAATGACCTAAAGTATTTGACAACTCCATTGAAAATTATAACTGCAAGGGGCTGGAAAACACCAAGAGATTTCCCAAGCAGGAATATACAAGCAAATGACCCAATTTATCTGTAAAGTATTTGCTTGTGTTTAAGCATACTTGATGCACTAAATTCAGCTTCTACCCACTCAATGCTCAGAGGGCATATGTAGATTGTGGCAGTTATCGTAGCCAATGAGGTTTATCCAAGATACAATTATAGCTAATTGAAACCTTGAGAATGTGGTGAATTGGTAGTGGCTGATGGCAAAAAGACAGCGTCCCCATGGTCATGCGATCAAAATTCAGATGCTTGGCAATTGACTCATATTTGTGATGGGTGCAGTATCCCAGGGTCATGTGATCCCCTTTTGCAAACTTCTGACCAGCAAAGTCAATGGGGGAAGCCAGATTCACTTAACAACCACTGCAGCAGCGATTCACTTAACAATTATGGCAAGAAAGGTCCACTTAACAACTGTCTCGCTTAGCAACATAAATTTTGGGCTCAACTGAAAGTTGAGGGATACCTATACTATTAATTCTAAGGCTGACTGCTATCCTTGTTGCTATTAGTTTGCTGTTCTTTATATTTAATTTAAGTCCCATTTTTTCCCCACTATGATCCCTGGTTATATATTAGCTGGATTAGCAAGAATGAAGGAGGAGGTGGATATAAATATCACTGTAAACCATTTATAAATGGTGACCTAGAAACCTGAAATTATTACCAGCCCTATTTTGACAAATGTACTTCAGCAGTAAATCTTATGTATAGGATTAATTTAAATAAGCTGACTTTCTAAAAATTGCACTAATTAGATTTATATTGCACTCTTTGAACATGTTCATACGTTATGATGGAAGCTTCCTGTCACAGCAGTTTTTTTCTTTTAAGGCAACTTCCTAAGCTATTATTATCATCATCACCATAATCTAATATGGGAGATGAAGATTAGTGTTTGATTAAGTACTGACAGAACAAGGATCCACGAGTTATAGCTTGGTTTAATAACCAGAATTTACTCATGCTTATCATTGTTTGATTTTTGTTAAGTCTCTACAAAGGGGGACTCTGTTTCTAACAATTTTATTTCTTATTTCTTAACAGTTTTATCCCACATTTTCTCTAAGGTGTTTAGAGCAGTATACAATCTTTTTTCCCCCTCTTACTGACATACATGAAGCCGAAATACAGTGACTGATCCAGAGTCCTACATCAACTTCATGATGGAAGAAATTCAATCTAAGTGTACATGTTTTAATCACAATATTTAGCCATTGTCATGCACTAGTGTGTGCAATACTATGTTCCCTCTGCAAATTAGAGTGGCAAGCCACTACAGCTCTTAGATCCCAATTGTCTTATTAACACAGGATGCTATTTACAATAAAATAGCTGCACATTTCCATTTAGTTTTGCATACAACCATTGTTTTCTGTCCCCTGCTGTGGATACAGATCCTTAAATACTGTTCAACAAGAAGGCAAAAGTACCCAAGCATTACTTGGGTGGATTTTCCATTTTATAT
This sequence comes from Stegonotus admiraltiensis, assembly GCA_032468215.1. Classification (NCBI taxonomy): domain Eukaryota; kingdom Metazoa; phylum Chordata; class Lepidosauria; order Squamata; family Colubridae; genus Stegonotus; species Stegonotus admiraltiensis. The sequence continues at coordinate 53,808 of JANHZT010006108.1, forward strand.
ATGGTATGTGGGCAGACACACATTAGGATCGTAATTCTCTATTCACTTCTTGGAAAGTTAAGACCTACCGAGCCCAGAATCCTAATTTTAAAGTCTTATTATAAAAGAATAAGCAAGCATTCATAGAAATAATAGAAAAAGTCTACTAACAAAAAGAAGACTATTTAAACAAGGTAACATTTTACAAATATTTCATTTAATAGGTTTTTTTTAAAGGACTGTTTTAAGGAATACTTTTTTCGAAACTGAGAGAACACTGAGTGTTTTGTTTGAGCCTGCCAAGAGCCATACACCAAAATCAGACTTTCTCCCCCCTAAAGTACACAATCTTAGTTCACATCACACAAGCTTCCTTGTTCCTGCTTAAGTGCTCTCTTCTGTGAAGCAAGGCTTTATATGCCTGTGGTGGAAAAAGCCCACGAGTTTATTTCTCTTTCAAAATGTATGCAGTTAATTAAAGTGTAAAGTAATACCTGTTTTGAAAGTTTGGCACGGAGGAGTGACATGTTCCTTTAAACTGAGAATGTGTCAAAAGGAGGTCAATTTGTGCTCAGGAGTCATGTAAACGTTTCGTTTTGGAATTCCTGCACATTTTTTAAAAGGCTAGGAGAATCAGTTTGGTTATTATAAGTTCATCAATTTCTTTCTTCAGTTTTAAACTATTAGTCTAATGGTCCAAAAATGCAATGACTGGATTTTCTTTTCCATTTATTTTTCTTCTTTAAGAGAATGCCCTCTTTATTTCTACTCAGACAATCCAAGAAAGATTCAAACAATAAAATAATTCATTTTAAAAAACAAATCCAGGGTGCAAATAGAAGTTGTACAGCCTCTACTGAGATTCTCAAGAGTCATTTAGGAAAGAGTAACTTTTTGGAGCTTCCCAATGACACTCACCTCATGTAACTTTGCTAAGACTACAGCACTGCTGCATATTTTGCCTACTTGAACCTAAGGAACGTGTAACCCAGGGTGAGCAATCTGTGGCCTTCACCCCTTAAGTAATCCTTGGTCTAATCTTTTATGGCCCTCAAATTAATTTCAAGAGCCCTTTGAAGAAAATCAATTCACCTTGGGTAGGAGCAATCTGTCAAGGAAGGATGGACAAAGGTATCAGAAAGAGAGAGGGGAATATTGTAACTTCACTGTCATACTCCAACCTTATTTATTGCTAATTGAGTTCCCCATTCATTACTGACATGCAGTTCCTACAGATTATTTCCAAATAAATATGAAACTTGACATTAAAAAAGTTTCCCATTGTATACATTTTCCTACAGATCTTCCAGTCATAAGGTCGTGTTCAGCAAAAGCAATACTATACGTTAATAGTCACTTTCGTTTCCTAAAGTATCCTAAGGAAATACATCTCTGCACACTCCCTTTAAAACATTTAAATGTATTATGAAAGGTGTGCATCAAAGAAATATTTTTATTTCATTTTCTAAATTATCTCCCCCAAAAAGGATATATTATTTCTAATAACTGTTATGACGTGTATATTATTAATACATTAAATACATTTCTAACTGCATTACACTACACAATGGGCTCCAGTGATGATAAATGTATTCATTATTTCTTGTGCCAATGAAGAAAGTTTCCCTCATAAGTGCAAGTGTGCTTAAACATTTGCCGATCAATATTCTGTGGAAGGACTATAGAGCAGCAATAGAGCTTGTGCTCTACTGTATATATATATACACACACACGCACACATATATATGTATATATACACACAAGCACATTAAATAAAGAACTTACATTATTCTTACATTCAGCCTAAGAGGGTTTTTTTTCAAATGATTATTTTAAATCACTACAAGATGTTTCAAAATTATACTTACAAAGTGTACTATTTACACAAGGTATAGACTGTAAAGCTATATTCCACAATGAATGAATGATTTTCCAAAGTATACTTTGCCTTGTTATACCCTTATAAGTGAATTATAAAAATTCCGTAAGTAAACTCTGGCCAAGACACTAAATCCACTAAAGAAATTCAGATCAAGCAGCTAATCTACAGACAATTTCAAAATTGTATATAGTATAGAAATTTACAGAATCACTGCATTTGACATATCACAAACCAAGCACATTTTCCAAAGGGAAAAGAGATTGAATTACAATCATACCAATAAGAACCACCAATTGTCCTCAGATGCATTATCAGCTGATAATACTATATCTGAGTTATCTACTGAAATTTCTCACAGACAAGCAGCAAAGCTTAGTACAGCTTCTGGCAATTTATATTTAAGTAGCACACTAGATCTCAGTCTTTCATATTTTCTCAACACATGTGGCACTACAGCTGGAATCACACATTCTAAATAAACCAACACTGGCTGGATAGAAAGAAAACTTTTGAAGACCCAGTCAGAAGTACAATATCTGGAATCATCAGCATGCTGGGATATTTTGCCCATCACATGGATTTTTTAAAAAGAAATCTATTTTATATTTACCTAACTTGCCACTGATAGTGACTTTATCACTCCTCTGAGATAAGAATCATACAAAATCTTCTTTGGGCTTTAAAGGGCCTGACCAAATTCCTAGGTGACTAAATTCCTGCTTATTGGGTTAGTCAGGGAAAGTTCTCTAGGAAGGCACAGCCAAAGTACATTAACAAAGAAGATGCAAAAGCTAGAAAGATAATAAGGCATAACAAGTAAAAATGAAGAGCTATTAAATAGATAAATAAGTGCTATTTTAATTAGGACTTTGAAGTCTCATAATGAGATGCATCACACTACAATTCAATTAAAACACATTGTGTGTTTTCGAATAATCTACAAGCTACTTTCTGACTTGATTAGTTTACTAAAAATACAATGTAAACATATATACATGCTCACTCAAAAATACACAGGATGCTAGACAGATTTTCATTATCTTGCAAATCATTATGAGTGTTACTAATGTTATTTTTGCAAAGTACAGCTTGGAAACATTTAAAAATAATAAATATCTCACTTTCCATCTCTAAGCAATGCAATGTGCAATAAAGTATCACCTAGAAACAGAAAGATACAAGCCCTTCAACTCCACTCTTCTCTCAGTGACCCACATGCATTGGAGATAAGTTACCACTAATTCAAAACTGACACTTGAAAAATTAGCCAATCAATACATTTTTAATTTCCTTTTCATAGCTCTATGCAGGCATTCACTCTGATACACCAACAGTTCTTAGTTAACTTATTTTCTGTGGGAAATAAATATCAAATTGTTCAATATCGATAGTGCTGATTATTATTGAAGGTTATAATATATTATTATTTACTTATTCATTTCAGAGGCAAGGACAGAAAGTAGTTGAGTTTTACTGTAGAAATAAATTTAGGATTAAATTGGGAAAGAAACAGCCACTCCATGTATGGTTTTTCTTTTATGCAAGGAGAATAGAAGCGGACAGATAACCTCTTCAGAGAATCCTGTGTCAGGTATTCTTGAGCCTCTGGTCAATGTGTTACTATATACTTATCATAAAGTTATTAATGAATAATTTGTTTCAAGGAGATTAAAGAAGACATGTATTATCTTCTTCATATTTTAATGTTATAGCATGTGTATTTACATATATATTCTATTGTAAAGTAAAGCCAATCAAATTAGTATGGTCATAAAAAAGCATGATAATGAGTTCTTTGAACGGGTAATCAATGTTTAAGCAGTAGTACAGCTCAAAAAGTTTAGGTACCACATGACTTTTAATCAATAAGTATAAACTAAGGATCATTGTTCTTATTGCTGTTCACTCATAATTTCTGTAATTATTGATTCCCAGTATTTTAATTACATGATTGCTTAAATTGTATTGTTGCAAACTGCTGTGACCCAATTGGCTGATTGATAGACAAATATAATAAATGAACTGATAAATTCCTGATGAAATCTGCTATCTCCATCCACCATTTCCTACTTTAGACATCAAGTCCTGTTTCCTCTGTTCTCCATCAGAATCACAAAGGAATAAATCTCAGTATATAATTGGCAATTGCCTTCCTAAAGCTCATACATCGCTGCTTTGATAGCTGGGAAAGCTGGGCCTCCCACACCCCCATATTCTTCTTCACTGGCAGTTCAGCAGTGCTGCATCAGGCATTTTGACTGTGGAACCATTAACACAGGAAACCCTCAAGGGTCCGCAAGTATCCATTTATATACCTTTGATTAGCAGATTTCAGACATGATGGACAAAGTCTGCCTGGTCATTGTATGCTTCTGCATAAAGTCCCATCCCTAATTATGCATGTTTAAAATACTATAACTCTGGGAGACCTGGAGGAAAGGGGGACCTGGTGTGCTGTGGTCTATGGGATCACGAAGAGTCGGATGCAATTTAGTGACTAAACAACAGCAACAAAATACACATACTAAAAAATCCATTCTTATCCATGCATAACATTACATTTAGATTTAATAAGATTCTGTTTTAATGCATAACTCTTCATATCTTGTTAAATCAAAAGATTACTATGTGAAAAAAAACAAAGCTAATAATCTGAACACCAAGTTCTACACCACAGTTAAAATGCTGTCCATACTTTTTAACCTTCTCTCAATGGGGATCAATGGGTGGAGAGACACAGGTGTCACCATCAAGCAAATGATGCAAAGTCATAATGAAAAATAATTCAAATATGTAATTCATGATTAGTTAGCTTGTAATTGAGCAGATGGTTGGGAACCAGTTCAATGATAAACTAGCTAAGTGTCAATCTGACACCAAAGAATAATGGAGAATTCTCACATTTTCTCCAAAGAAAGCATTATGTGAAAATAGGTCACTGACTCAAAATAATCAAATCTGAATCTGAATTATATGTTATCTGAAACAACATAATTTGAATTATGTTAAATAGAGCACTGAGCTGGATAGACTAGTTCCTCAAACTAACATAGCATTTACAAATTTCTGGAGAAATACATTGCCCTTCTTAATCAAGCTACACTAACTTTCCATATACCCATTGTTTTGCTAATGGATATACAGGTAATCCTCGATTTACAATAGTTCATTTAGTGACCATTCAAAGTTACAACGGCACTGAAAAAAGTGACATATGACCATTTTTCACAGTTACCACCTTTGTTGCATCGCCATGGGCATGTGATGAATATTCAGATGTTTGGCAACTGGTTCATACTTATGACCATTGATCTGTCCCAAAGTCATGTGATCCCCTTTTGTGACCTTCTGGCCAGCAAAGGCAGTGGGGGAACAGAGTCACTGAAGAACTGTGTGACTAACTTATCAACTGCAGTGATCCACTTAATAACTGTGGCAAGAAAGGTCGTAAAATGGGGCAAAACTCACTTAACGAATGTCTCATTTAACAACAGAAATTTTGGGATCAATAGTGGCAATAGTCGAGGACTACCTGTATACAAAGCCAGGTTTTGTAATAGATTATGAAGGAACAGCAAAACCTGGAGCTTTTTTCTCTTTTTTCATAAAGTTCTGAGCCACTCATCACAACAATGGCCCCAAGAGAAGCCATTTAGTCTGCTTTCATGTAGGAATGGATGCCTCTACTGACCCCAATTTCTGTTCCTTTATCTACATAGTTTCATCCGGCATTGGGACCCAGCATTGTGAAACTGATTTTCTGAAGCAGAAGTGCTCTAGTTGTTCACTTCAGCTCTATTCCATAATTCCATCTATCTCAGTCCCTATCTGTCTTATTTCCGCTATCACAATAGCAACCATCACAGTAATAGTGAGGTGGAGATATTATTTCACATATTTCTCACCTTCATCTATTGAGACTACAGCAGTTTAGTGGAGGGAAGGGAGGAGCTAGGATTCCCTTTCATTCAAGGAAGCTCCATGATACTACAGTATAATTTTCCCATCTTGCTCTTTTATGATAGCAGCAATTCAAACATGAAGGTACATTATAAAAATCAGTAACTTTGTTGAAAAACACAATGTTTCAATAATGTATAGTGGTAGGATTTTTGTTGTTGGAGGGAAAGGTTTTTTTATACTATTTCACCATCTCACAAATTTTGTTTTATGACAGTTGCCTTGTGAGATGCTACAGAATCATGGTGATCTGTTTTGAGTGACTCACTGGCAATTCTCAAGGGAACAATTTAGAGATGAAGCCATTGTACCCCACTCTGTTAGTTGCTACTATTCATTACCTCTATCCTAGTGAATTTTTGCACAGAATCACTGGGACGGTTGCACATACCCACACCACATTCTGCATAACATGGCCATTTTCAAAGACAGAATTGGTTTATTATCTATTTATCTTTATACCTATTGATCATGTTGATATCCTACTGCAATCCAAAGACTTTTGGCAGCTTTCATTATAAAAAAAAATTGAAATACCCACAGTACATAAAACATAAAAAGTTAAATAAACCATAAAATCATAAACCAATAAATTTTTGTCAACTATTACAAAAACAAAGGCAAAACATAAACAGGAGAATAAAAGATGGCACAAGTCATGAACTCGGCTGGAAAGCTCTCCAACATCCTTCTAAAAAATCATCAGGGAGAAAGCTAGTCTGATCTCTCTTGGGAAAAGTCCTTGACTTACAACCATTCATTTAGTGACTGTTTGAAGTTACAATGGCCCTGAAACAAGGGGCTTATAACCTGTCCTCGCACTTATGACAATTGTAGCATCCCTATGGTCACATGACCAAAATTCGGGCACTTGGCAACCAGCATGAATTTACGATGGGTCTCAGGGCCACGTGATTTCCTTTTGGGCCTTCCATAACCTCCTTCTGACAAGCAAAGTCAATATGGGAATCTGGATTCGCTTAATGGCTTTGTGATTCACTTAACAACTGCAATGGTTCGCTTAAGAATCATGGCAAAAAGGTTCTAAAAACAGGCACGACTCACTTAACAACCACCTTACTTAGCAATGGAAATTCTGATCCCAATTGTGGTTGTAAGTCGAGGAAAAGTAGTGCTTCCTGACTTCAGCTCCTTTCACCTCCTTGGAAGTGCAGAATCCCAAGGAGTTTCTACTTAAATGCTCTGGTGTATTGGGCCAATTCAGATTGGTGGAGACTGCCCTACAGGCACTAAATCTGGAGTCACTCGTTCTAAATCTACCTTGAGTACTTATCACCAGAAGCCCTTCATGGAATATCAGAGATGGAAACTTTCCATGCACAATTACAGTCGAAAAGGGTTGTTTTCAGTAGCAGCAGCAGCAGCAGCCTCCTAATAGTAATTCCTTTCCTCAAAAACTACCTGACATTTAGCTGATTACCACTTTAGCACCTTTTATCTAAGTATTTTAAACTGTGCAACAGATTTTAATGCCATTTGTGGATTTTCCTTTTTATCCCCCTGCTCTTTATTTTAATCATCTGCTGTGTGTTTTTTTTACAGTATCCCTTCTTATAATCATTGTTAGTTTTATGTTTCCAGCCACACAAAGAAATTTAGTTGCAGAATAGCACATAAACAAAATTTAAAAAAATGAAACATTTCAAGTACTAAGTTCTAAGTCACTCTCCAAAGATGTAAACATTCAAAGAACACACCCAAACATTTATGACTTGACTTTTCAAACTACAGTATCAGTAGCCACAATTACTGCCATGTCAGGACTTTTGCATGTCAGTCATCTAAACTCACCTCAAGTGCACAAGGATGCTAAACTCAAATATATACTTCAAAACTGTGAGTAAGGTAAAGATCATAAGGCATAAAACCAGCACATAGTTTTAATAGGTATTATTTATTACCATTCAGAATTTCAGCCTTCTCCATGTTAGTCCTCTAAATGTTTTGGACTACAACTGGCATCATCCTTAGGCAGCATGTTTAAAGTGATAATTAAACCAACTGGAAGGTATGAAATAGCTGAAATAAGAGCCATTTGCAGTTTATGTGCCTTTTCTCACCATTATTCTGATTTCAATTTGAGGTAACTTCCCAGCTAAATGATGAAGAAATGTACTCCAATCAACATTCTCTTTGTGTGTACACATTTAAACCCTCCCCCCGCCCCAAAAATATACACTGCCAATTCCTTTTTTCAATTTCAGAATGTACCATAACTACAGGATACGCCAGAAATACTACAGGTACCGAAAAACTGAGATCACTACAGATATAATACACTGAAAAACAAAACCCATGCCAGATATAGTAAGTACCTTGATGTGTAATGTCAAAAAGACATGCATAACCATTTGAGGCTGTTTTAGACATTCCTGACCAGATTGAATCTGCTTTTATCTGTCTTGGTATCAGCTCTCCTTAACTGCATTGTAAGAACCCAGCCTCTCATAGTGCAGGATAAAGGTGCGCACATTTTTAATTTCAAGCATTTTAAATCTGAAATGTTGCAGGTTCCAAACACGCTGCACCTCCCTAATGCGGGGCTGCAACTTACACATTTAATTAACTTTACTTTCCGTCTGTGACACACAAAAAGCCATTTATGTGGGCAGCTCGCTAATTGCTAACACCAGCTACCCATCCTGCCCAGGTTTGTAGAAGTAAACAAGCCCAGGATCACACTACACACCCACAAGATTGAAGGCTTAGGTCTGCACGCCACTGCACCTGACATAACTTGGGGATAATGCCTGCACCGGCATCACACAACAGCTAAAAAACACACACACGCACACACCGACTGCAGAAAGCCAAGCAGGTGAAGGGGAGGGAGATTCCCCCCCTAAAGAATACCACCAGGTTTCCCCCTACCCTTTGCCTACCACCTCAAAAAGAGCTGCACTCATCCAATGCGATGGATGGCGCGTGGGGAGAGGAGGGGTATTCACTGATGAATGACCAACCAAAGACGCACTTCTGCAGGGGCTCTCCCTCCTTCCTCCACAGCCATAGTAGTAGTAGTAGTAGTAGTAGTAGTCACCATCGTCATAGTAAATGGCACTGTCTATTATGGAGAGGCGCAGTGGCCTCTGCTGGCACAGCAAACCCTTCAAATCCTTGTGAAACACCTCGGGATGGGACTCTTACAAGTGGAGGCAACCTGTGCTGGCTTTTTTTTTTTTCCTGGGGGTGGTGGGGAGGAGAGAGAGGAAAACTGGGCAGTAGGAGGGAATGCCAAAAGAGAGAAAGAGAAAGAAGGCTGGCTGGCTGGCTGGCTGGCTGGATGGATGGATAGATGGAAGGAAGGAAGGAAGGAAGGAAGGAAGGAAGGAAGGAAGGAAGGAAAAAAAGCACTGCCTTTCCATCCTTTTCTGTCCATTTTTCGGGGCTGGGGGTGGTGGTGGGAGAGAGACACCCCTCCCCCCTCTTTGCAGCCCATCTCAGCCACACATCCCCACCACCACTGGCCAAGTCTCTCTGGTGGTGGCTGCTGACAAAAGACCCCCCACCAGCCCCCCCACCCCCAAACCCCGT